>VUQR01011638.1:0-31240 GCA_015108515.1 Hemichromis elongatus
ATCGTACCGCAGTTGTTTTGTCGTTTTGTTTGCTCAGTTTCAGTTTAGTTTCAGTCAATAAGTTTTTAGTGGCCGTGTTGAAGATTAATATGAACTCATTTGTGACTCGGAGCAACAGCTCCACCTCATTATCATTCCATTTGACACATTCGGTGCTTTGTCTCGCCATTTCGCCGCTCGTTTTAAAGAGCAGGCAGGTCGGCTCGTCTAACATTTCACGCATGCGCGGTACTGGACGCGCAAAGGTGTGAAAAACGACTCAAAACAATAGTGTGGACGAGGATCGTTTTTCCACGAAAGCTCCGTTTTCCAAAAGATCCGGACTAGTGTGGACGTAGCCTAAGCTCACCCGAAACCGTGGCTGATTGAGACCCACATCCGTTTTCACACCTCGTGTGATTAGGTAGAGGATCAGTAGGGGGCCCATTGTCAATCTATGAGGGACACTCCATAAAGGCTTAAATATGGGACTCTCCACCATTTGACCCTAGAACTGAAGAAGCTTCTCGGATGAGAGGTGAAACGTCTTCAAGCAACCTAAAGAAGTACGAATCTGATGTTCTTGAAATAAATCTGAATATACACACACAGGCCACTTTGATACTAATCAGCCAATCACATGGCACCAACTCAATTAATTTAGACATGCAGACATGGTCAAGACGACCTGCTGGAGTTTAAACTGAGCATCAGAATGAGTAAGAAATGTGACTCTGAATGTAACGTGGATGTTGACATTTCAGAGACTGCTGATCTACACAGCCAGGGACTCTTGTTGATACCGTAGATAATGGCCAGACTAGTTTGAGGTGATAAGAATGCAACAAGAATACCCACTTGTTACAACTAAGCCGTACAAAAGAGCTGAGAGAACGTACTAAATTATGGATTAAAATAGAGTTGGAAGAGTTGTTTCCTGGTCTGATTAGTCATTTGGATGGTAGGGTCAGAATTTTGCTTAAACTAAACGAAATCATAGACGGGCCTTCCTACCTTGTAACAACAGGTCCAGCTGGTGAGGGAGATGTAATGTGTTAGGGATATTTTTTGGCACACTCTGGGCCCCTTAGGCCCAACTAAGCATCATTTAATAGCTGCTGCATTGTCTCTGACGTTGTCCATCCCTTCATGACCACAGTGTACCCATCTTCTGACAGTTGCTTCCAGCAGGATAGCACACCATCTCACAAAACTTAAATCATCTCAACTATCGACTTGTGATAGAAGAAATCAGTGACTCAGTTAACAGATGAATGCTTCAGCCTGTTCAATAACTGGTAGAATCAATATTTAAAGATTAATATGCTCCTAAAGTTATCTTTAGCCAAAACATTCTCCTCTCACCTCCAAAAAAACTCCCAACTAGCTGTTAGATTCATATGTTAACTAGAAAACCCAGAATTTTGTTTGTCTCTGTAATTCTTGCTTTCAATTGTAAGAAGGCTGAAACATGCACGCTTACTGTTGTATCATTATGCAGCACAGCTGAGGTCCATTATGTTTTATTTATCAACAGATGATATTCCTCATGGGCACACATCGAACCTTATGGTCTAAAACTACAGCTTCCAGTGTACTTACCCTCAGATACAAAGCAAATGCAAACTGGTCATACATTTAATAAAAACTCGGACATAAAATGTGGTGTGATGTAAGAAAAAAAGGAGCCTTACAATATAGCCCAATATGCGGTAACCACAGGAAGTGGAGACGCTACATTTAAAGTTTGGCTTTCCAGGGGGCTTTGATAAATTCAAAAGCTCTATCGCTCAAACTTTGATGTCATTGCTTCCTTTAAAAAACTGCAGCACAATGGGGGAAAAAGCTCCTGCAGTTAATAGTTTTGCAAAAACCCCATCAACATAATTCCGTTATTAGCCTTCTACAAATACTTTTTGAGATAATGAAGACTGTTATAAATATAAGAGAATTTTAGGCTCTCTTTCCTGTTCATCAGGCAGTTTGCATTACAGGCCAATGTGAATACATGTAACTCATGTTAACTTCAGTGCTCAGATTGATAAAATACCACACATATGCACAGAGGCTAACACTGTTTCACTTTGTCTGGTCGCACAGAAAGCGTGAACTCTTCACTTTGGGAGGCGATCAGAGTGACACGTGACAAGACTGGTTACCCTTACAAGAAAATGTTCCTAGCATGTGAGATTGTGCGTTATAGGTGTTGTCTACATACCGTCACCTTCTCTAAATCAGCTTCTGAGGAGGTGGGAGACAAGGGGCTGATGGGACTGAGGGAAGGGGAGCTTCCGACACTGGAGACGTACTCAGGGTCAGGAACGTACAGAACCTGCAAACACAATCCACGTCTGTATTTACACAGGCACCACCTTTGTGCACCTCACACCAAATACAAACACACGCACTCACAGACAGACAACAGGAGAGAGAATCTCTAACACAGCTCAACAAATGTGACAAGGCAAATAACATGAAAACAAGTGAACAGTTTAATGGCAATGACACAATTAACACATGGAGGGAAAGTGACAGTCATGGAGGTAAGTCAGTGTGTCACAATTGGAGATGGAGCTATAATGTGTGTTTGCTTTCATGTTTAGAAGACACATGTTGTGAATCAAGTCCATGCTGACAGATTGTATTTATTCTATTGTAGGCTACAACTGATGATTGTTTTCATTAATGATAAAGCTGCGCAGTAGTTACTCATTTGACAAATTCACTGTTTGTAATCTAAAATATCAGAAAACTATTTTTTAAAAATTGATTACTCAATAAAACATCTGTAATCTATATGTATCTCTGGCCAGTTATTTTACATTTGTGTATATCGTGTCAGATAAGATAGTTAGATAACACAGAAAGGAGACAATAACAGTATGTAACATAATACAGTATTTAAAATAAGTAGCTAATAGTGATGAGATGCTATCTGGGGCTACTTGCTGAGGTTGGATACAGAGTAGCGTTTGCAGGTGTTCATTTTGCAACTTTTGGATAAAGGCCAGCCGATTACTGCTCACCATTTTTAGTGATTATGTTAAGGCAAGCTATCTGTGTCTTGGCTTTAGCTTCATATTTAGGTGCCGACAAACTAGGGTTTTTATTTAGTCTTAAGTCTATATAAGGTTCTTTGAATGTTTGGCCTCAACAAGGGAGGGATTGTTTTGAGCTGAAATCTAGATACAGCGTCGGGGTAAAAAGCATGGAGCTGCTTTTGCTGCGGTATAACTTCTGTCTCAGCCATAGAAGTAGAGACGAAGGTTCAGTAAGTGCTGTCAGCACCCTACTGTTTGGACGCAGATCAACTCTGCACTGTTTGCCCAAAGCAGAGAGACAGAGACAGAGAAAGGGTGGGATGCCAGCGGGATTGGCAAATGTGGCTCATCTCCATTCGACCGGATTTGATTTTCAAGCCAGGAAATACAGAGACAAAATATCATTTTGGATGTTTGTCACTTTCCCCGTTTAAAAAAAACAGATTTCAAATTTGGCTCTATTGCTGGGGAAGGAAACATCAAAGACGTGGAAACTGGCAGCGTGTTTAGCAGGCTAAAGACGGGTAGTTTGTGTCATGTTGTCGGAACTACAGCGTCACTAGGAGACGTATTATTATTCCTTTAT
This sequence comes from Hemichromis elongatus, assembly GCA_015108515.1. NCBI lineage: Eukaryota > Metazoa > Chordata > Actinopteri > Cichliformes > Cichlidae > Hemichromis > Hemichromis elongatus. The sequence goes on from VUQR01011638.1 coordinate 3,607, forward strand.
AGAAACAAAATAGGTCTTTTGCAATGAACTACATCCTAATGGGACAAGTGATGCTGTAATTAGCAGGCAATTAGGTAGGGATACAGAGAATAGGGATGTGGTTAGTGAGTCAGCGAGTGGCTTTGAGAAAGTAGAGGGCTAAACACATGCAGCATGTAATACTCCCTAAAATCTTCCAGTTTTTCCAGCTAAATTCCCACATTCAGAAAATGTTTAGAGCTCTGCGAATGCATTATGAACTGTCAAAAACAGTCATTATGAGATCAGGCAGTTAGTGGGTGGCTGTGGATGGATGTGAGGCTGCTGTAGGACAGTGATGAAGTGATGCAGCTGAATATATCAGTGAAGGCGTGCACGGCGGGTCACACCTGGCCAGGCACCACTGCTCTGGAGAACAGCTTGTTCAGCTGAACCAGCTCGTTGGGTGTGGTGTCAAACTTGAGCGCAATGCTGTTCAACGTGTCCCGCGATTCCACCTGGACCACAAAACAAGAGAGAGGACAGAAAAATCACACTGCTGCTCCGGCTCAGGGCATTTCTTTACAGCTGCGCACGTGAGACTTTAAGACATAAGTGGGCTCTCATACGGCACTCTTTGCGTTTCATACACATCTCATTCACCCGTTCACATACGTACACACTGGAACACGGGACACAGACATGGATGATGACAGATGGATAAAGAATATCTGAAGAGAAGAGCTGTGAAAGGATTTCTTTAAAGGGTTTAATGTGGCTTGTGTTTTGCATGTTAGATTTTGGGATGTTATGCAGATTAAAGCTGTCAGCTGCTGACCAGAAATAGATTCCCATGGGATGTAGTGTTGCAAGCAGAAATGTGAACTGACACGAATGTCAGCAGCAGTCTTGTGTTACTCTGTGAACCACTTGTGTAGCAAGTTTTCTTCATTTAAAAACAAAAAGCATTTTTTTTTGTTAGCAAAGACAAAGGCTACAACGATGAATCCAAATAATTGCTACTGAATTATCCATTTTCTCCATAACTTACTAGATACTCAAAAACTTGGATGCTAACGGTAGGTCTTTTAATCGACTGTTCACTAAACCCTTTCCTGAAAACATTTCAATCACAGTTTAGCATCTAAGATCTGCTAATTGAGATGCCCCCACAAGGTTAAGAGTGGTAACTACTGTTTAAAAGACGCTGGCTTTTTATTTTCTAGGGTTTTTTTCCCCAAGAATCAAAAACAGCTAAAGCATAATTAACATAATAAACAGGCTCAAGGTTGTAGTGCACAATAGCAGAAAAAACATGCAGACTACTCGACTAAGATAAAAGTAAGAAAGTTATTCGCTGCATTATTACAGACAGACTGCATGTAATTGCAACTTGATTGCAATCTTATTGCTGTTTGGTTACCAAAATCACTCTGAAGATGCCATCTGACTGAAAGTTGGTGCAGACCTGGTCCCTGTGTTTAAAGCAACCTTTTCAAAGTTTATTGCACATGGTAGCATTAATGTTAGTAGTGCCATAGTCTCTAACAGCGGTCTTCCTTAGTGTCGCTGCAGCATTACTGTGTCTCTAGTCAACAAAAAAATGAATTCCTTACTTCCAAACTGCTAGCTTAACTTCAAAGATACATAGCATAATTTATTAATAGATTTTTTATATTCATAAATCTGTATCAGAGAAATAGTTATGACCTAAAGTTTTAAAACCAATATAGTAGCGAAACTGCTGTGCTCCTACATGCCACAGGATTTGCTACTCAAGAGAGAGTACGGGGTGGTTAATGTCAGCCTGAAGCGAACTTTACAAGATATCTGCCAAATTTAAAGCTTTCTTAACAAGCAGCTCCTCTGCACACAGCTTTCATTTTAGCTTCCTCTTAACCCAGGTGTGCAAAACAAACTGACAAGCCTTATTTTTTACTAACTAAAAGAAAAAAAACAAAACATTAATGACAGTTCACTGCGATTCATCACACCCTAACTGAGCTGAATGAGGTGGCTGCTGGCCAATGAACTTGCCCAACACAGTTTTTTTTTTTTAGTGGCTTTTTTAATTTATTTTCTAAAACAAATCATCTTGAACTACATATCAAGCTGGAAAAAAACAAGCTGAAGAAGCCGTAGTGCTTCATGTTATTTGATGTTCAACATCATGCAGGTTGTTGTGCTGCTGTGGCGGCACTCTGTGCTCAGCTGCAGCATCCTGCAGTGTGACACAGGTGCGTTCGCGTGTCTCCACCGGTTAAAATCCACACAAGAAAGATGTGCACCAAGTGTCAGAACTAGTTAAGCGTCTAACATGCCCAGTGGGAGTTTCTAGTTCCCAAATAAGGATGACAACCATGGCAGAAAGAGCATGTGAAAGAAAAAAGTGAGCTCGGGGGAGAGAACCCCCAATAAACCAGATAGGCAAGGCTGACTCTGAACTGTGCATAATTAGGACAGGATAATGACAGTGTGTGTTTTAGTGCAGCAGTCATGGGACTGCCTCAGTCGTTCTTCTTCTTATCTATGGAAACACTCCTAGAAAATCACAGAGGAATGACAGGCTTCTCCAAATTCCTGACATGACAGACTATTTCCAGAAAGATGTTCCTCCACAGACAGACACATGTGCAAGCAGACACACACACACACACAGCACAGTCACAAGCTGGAACATTAGTAACACGGAACGGCTGTGAGTGAGGCAGTCGCACATGTCATTTCTGAAGAACCTCATCACAATACTGAGAGGAAGACGCAGAAAATACACAAGATTAGAAACCATTAAAAAACAGCGTTTCATGAAACACTAACACTGCACTCTTTAGCGCATTAACAAATTGGTGCCACTGTATTGCATAATAATATCACAAGATGAGGTGATACAATATACTGCAAAGTGGATATTTTGCTGCACCCCAACAGGACATCAGTATGATACGCTCATGTGCAGCTCCTCAGCTGAGGAGTGCACGACGACATGAAATGTAAAAAACAGACTTGTAAACTTGGGTAAAAGTCTCCGGGACATCATGGGTTTTACATCATGCAGAGCATTTTTGTATGAATCGCAGAGGTTTTTGGCCTTACATTGAAAAATAAAACACCTAACAAGTTTTTCTTATTACCAGGGTTTATTTTCCCACCTTCACTTTTGCTCATCAAATGCTCAAAAATAACAGAAAATGATTTGACTTTTGCTAACTGAGGTTACACAGATTCTTTGCCTAATTATATGTGCATAAATCATGTTTACTATCAGTCACACTGTCCTGTTTTGACCCCCCAAAAAATCCTGGACATGTTTCCTTTGTGCTGCATGTCGATCGAACGCTAGTCAACTTTTAACAGTGTTAGCACAATGCTTCAATAGAACTACTCTGATTGTTTTAACTGGTTAAAAATATTGAAATGTTACAGTAAAAACACTTCATTGATGATGCAGTCATCCTGTCACCCACTTAAGAAGAAGCCATTGATATATCGGGCTCCCACTATCTCCGGAAAGACCCTATTAGAGTAAGTGACAATAAAGTCATCTGAGAAAAGTAGATAATGATGGCAGAAATCCTGCAGAGCTGACTAGCAAAAGGCTAATTATCATAGATGCATAGTGACAGTAACTCTGCTGGTTCACTTGTTTTGGGTCCGTAGCACAGCTCATTAGCTTTTGGAGCTGATGTGCCTTGTGATACTGGTCACTTACTCGTGGCAACACCCTCCACTACTGAGCAATTAAAAGAGTGTGAGAGAGCGTATCTGGAAGCTCAACAACATACAGCCTGAGAGGGGGTCAAAAACGAAACCTGTACAATGAGTGTCAGAAATCTCAGAAGCTGACAAATAAACTAGTGAATTGCTGTTTTTGACTGTCCTGTCCCAACGACAGCTGCAGTATGGAGCCCAAATTAGCTAGGGTTACACTAATCTGGGCTGAGAGAGTGTATGCTGAGTGCTAACCCAGACTTTGGGATTTTAATATCCTACCTGGAAGGGAACAAACTAATCAGGTGAATCAGGTCAGTCACGCTGCTGGAAGGCAGTCTTCTTGACTCACCAATGTGTGGAACCCAACAAAACAGAGCAGCAATGCATTGTGCAGTATGGATTGGCTCGGTGACAGTCACAGGATTCACTGTAAGCGGAAATATACCACAGATGAAGCAATCCTTTATCGGCAGCTCTCCTTTAGCCTCTATAAAGCTTATCGTTACCACTTGTTCAGGTGACCCTGAACCTACCAAAGGCTTCGCCACAAAAGGCCTAGGCTGCTGAAGGCTTCCCATAATTTCAATGTGTGTTTCTTCCTCACTCACCTCTTTTTGTGTTTATACACTACTCTAAACATAATACTCTAAATTCAAAACATAATTATTAATAATTAGTTATTATTAAGCTCAATTCCACTATCCTCAGTCTCCATCACTTTCAACTGGTCGTAGAAGATGACTGCTCCACTCTGAGCCAGGTTCTCTTCTTTCCCATCATCGCAAAATGCTTGCACATAGGGGGTCATCTGATTGTTGGGGGTTTCTCTCTATCATTATATGGTTTTCACTTTACAATATAATGTAGGTAAGTAGGTAAAACGCTATTTATAAAGCACCTTTCAAGATACAAAATCACAAAGTGCTTCACAAGAGCCAACAATGCATAAAAACACCCAAGAGAATTTTTTAAGAGATGTTTTTAACTGGCTTCTAAAAGAGTCCACCAATCACAAGCCAAAGGGAAGAGAGTTTCATGGGGCAGTATGGGGCACCATCAGCAGGGATATTTGGGTGCAGAAGCCCTCTGATATAACCTGGTGCCTGTTGGTGAAGAACTCTCCAAGTCCGTAAAAGAATATTAAATTGCAAAAACTTGGAGGATTTTCTCAGAAGTCTGGAAGTAGCATTTTAGGATGTGACACAATGGAACTTAGTTTAGACTTAAAACCAGAATCAAAAGGTAATACCCAAGGTTCCTGACAAACGACTGCCGAATAACCAAGAGGTCAGAGGTCTTAAGGGGCTTGAGACAGAACTTCAGTGAGGAAGTATGCAGAAAATGGTATAATGGTAGATTACATGTGAAATGTTTATCCAAAAGTGCATCTGCCTGAAGGGTCAAAAAGGGAGATACATAATAACACAGCAGTCTGCTGAGCTGATTCAATCATCCAGCTTTATTAAATGTTAATTTGTTTATTTTCTACTAAACAAATCAAATTAGAAAAGTATCCTTCATATTTCAAAATGCTTTTGGATACCCTTAGATTTTCACAGCCTGTTCATCAGGACAGATTTAATTCAATGATTCAATCAAAGGTGAGATTAAGATAAATGAAAGATGTAGAGCAAACAGGCAGTAAATACACAAACAAACAGCATCCAACTCACAGACAACAGGACTTCTACAAGGTATCAACCGAAGACAGAGTGATTAGCTGATAAAGAGGCACAAAGTGGAAATAAATAAATTAAATAAATATGAATATTTTCAAACATAGAAAAAAAAGTACAATTTCACTTTTTCAGCTGGTAATTACTGAAACAAAAGCATTCATGTGATCACAGTTTTAATCTATTTTTTATACTACATTTTCTATGCAAAAATGCTAAATTTGATGTGATGCTAAGTTTTAGTAAGACTGGGCAGCACAGTGATTACGATTAGTGGTTATTGTTGGGTTTGTACTGCCGGTCAAAAAACACGACATCTGTCAAACTGGCCCCTTCATTTTAAGAAATGCATGTTAAGTCGCTATCACACTATCACTGACAGAGGCCATCAGTCTGTGGCTCACTGATGAAACCACTGAAATACTTGCATATTTGCAGTATTATGAACAGGATGGATGTGGTAACATTCGGGGGTAACAGACGATTTACTAGCAGCTAGCTACCAGCAGAGCCAGTCGATATCCACGTTAAGAATTTCTTTTTTACCCACAGGTCAAATGGGTTGTAAAGCTGATTAAGTGCACAGCATGGCACAGTGAAGCACTATCTAGCACCCAACCCTCTTTTGGACTGCTTACCTACATACAAACAAACAAAGGCAGTTCAAACACAGTTGGGCAACAGGATATGGACAACAGTTTTACCACAAACACACACTTTTAAAGACCAAAAAAACTGACCCTTCAAATTTATTTATACTTATTATAGTATATAAGTGTTATTTATACTTATATACTATACCCTTACCCATACATTTTATATGTTCATGCAACATTTGTTTATGGAGTTTATCCTTAAGGTCACTGTTCACTAGCAACAACCACAAATGCAAATCAATGAGTCAACAAGCTAGGCCAGACAGACTCAGGAGGAAAATAAGGTGGAAGGAGGGTGCGGTGCAGAAACCAGAAGAAATGGATCTATGGGGCAAAAAGGCATTTAAAATCTAGACTGGAGGAAGAGTGTTAGGGGTTTAAACTCATTCCTGAACTTCAAATCAGTTACCTCTAATTAATGCAAACCACACATATCTTACTACTTCTGCTGCACTACTGCTTGTTAAAATGATTAAAAAAAAAAGTTTATTTTGCTGCCCTCTGAAACGTGAGAACCTTAGTTAAACTGCATCTGCTGTTACACCACCAACTGCAGGTGTCGTCATAGCCAACACTTGTTGGTAGTTTTAGTAAAGCAAGCTCAATGGAAGCACTATGAAGCAACTCTTTGCTTTTGATCTCAGTACAGAACCACAAGGAAGACACAGAGAGGCTGTGGTGACAGGTCTCCTATCTTAAAAGTCCTCCACACAGCTCTGTGATTAACAGCTACTCTTGGACACCTTATGACAGTAGAGAGGATCCGCATGACTTGTCATCTCATTGTCTCTGTACAGAGAGCCCTACTGTTCATTCAAACAACAGCAGCACATCAGCTCGATGAATATCCTGCCTCAGATCTGGATGAAGAAGGTGGAAGAGTCTCTGTGACATGACAGTGACATCCACAGACACGCACTTGTCGTGTATTTACGACATGACCATAAAAGGAAGGATAATCCGGTCACTTCAGTATGCCCTAGATATTAGAAATTACTACTCTGATATGTCATAACTGATCATCAGTCATCCTAGAAGTATTTACAACCCTCCATTTAGTGCTTCCATAATGTGTGATGTGTCCTTGGTATTTGGCCAACATCACCAGAGCTGCTCTGTGTTTTAGTTTGGAAGGCGAACAGTTAATAATCAGCAGGGCTCCTGCAGAGTCAAAGCAGCGCATCCAGGTGGCTTCAGCAGAGAGCATTGATTCTCCCTAGATGCTATTTGCCGGCTCTTCCATGAAATGTTTATTTTTAACTTTATAGCTCCTGTTGCCCAGCACAAAGCCAACCTATAGGACATCTACAGCGTCATAAAGCTCCTTTTTTCAAAGCCTTTCTTTACAATTCTGCAGCATAAGGTCACATCTTCAGCTTACAGTGAAGAAACATCTGTGTTCTTTTTGCTCCACGAAAAAATATTTTATAGCCTATCCAAACCTGACAGTTATTGGCTCTTGTATCAAATTGCTGCCAATCAATACGAGTATAAATATCTGATGTTGAAGTAAACATCGACAAAGCCAGATGGTGGGATGGTCTTGGCACTGAGTGTGATGTTATTATAGTATGATTCAAGTTTGCCTTTTACGCCTAATTAATCACTTTATTCCTGGAAGCCAGTAATATTAGCAACACAGTTAGCGTCATACATCACTAAAATGAAACGTGTACAGCCGATTCGACCAAACCTCACAGACTTCAGCCATCGATCGTACTGTAAGAGAAGCTATCTGTAACTCAATTAAGTGGAATACGACAGAGGACAGTCAAATGTGACCCGCTGATAAAGACCTGTTATTGACACATTGACAGCAGGACGAGAGAGGGAGGGAAAGAGAAAGAGAGCACACACCATCAGGTTCATGGCCACTCAAGACAGGTGGATCCTATCTTCTTATCCTCTGGATCAATACTACCCATTATTCATCTCAAACGGCAGATGAATAATTAAGCTTCCTTCTCTTACAGAGACAATTTCTCCTTTTGAGGAGAAGGGTAGAGGAAGTCATCATGAAAGTGACATCAGTGACTGGTCACCTCGTCGAACAGGACAGAATGAATAGATTCAACAAGCGCAGTTACTCGGCTGGACTAAGACAAATAGCTCCGTTAAGGAGTCTGCTGCCATGTAATGTTAAGTATGGCACATGAGAACAAATCTACGAGTGCTACTGCTGAAGGTCAACAAGGGAAATAAGATGTAATCACAGCACTAGAAGCAGAAGCTGTTTAATGATAGACATTCACAGGCGCTGGTTGATGCACACTTGTATGCAGGACATGTTTTTGTGCGCTTTGATTATTAAATGAACAGAAGAAATTAAAGCGGCAGAACAAGGGTAAAAAAAGAATCGACCGCGACGCCATCAAACTGAAAATAAAACTCCGGTGTACGGTTTAATCACCCACAATGTAACATCGGAGCAGCTACTGCTCCTCATTTTAAAATGAAGAATGAAGCTCAGCTTTAGCATGACAGTTGCCATGGTGACTTTGTCGTTACTACCCTAATGGTATGTGTGTTGTGTGCGACTATAACCTTGCTGATTGTTTGCAGGCCTTAATATGGAGCGGCGGTAAGTCACTTGTGAGAAAGTGACATTATTCTGTTTGTTTTGGGGTGACCCACGGTAGGTTTGTCGTCTCATTGATTCTTCCCGCTGCTTCAGGCTTTGATGGTCTTTTGACTGACTCACCAACACATATGACACACATGAGCCAGGCAAGCAGAGAGACACTGTGGGCCACAAACAAATACAAATACTTATGACGGTCACACAGACTTAAACATGTAACGCACAGAAGTTGGTTTGGTTTGTGCCACTTTTTTTTTTTTTTTTACTTATGTTACATTTCAGTTTTCAGTATAGCAGAAAACAAAACATTGGTGACACAGTTGGTCACAATCTATGATAATTTTTAGGCTGTTGATGGTAGAACAAATGTGACCTTGACCTTGAGCACAATTTAGCTGAAGGACCACGAGGTGACCGTTATGTGCAACTTTCACGTAGATCTAAAGTTTAGAGGTAGCAGTGATTCTCGTGAAGAACTAAGACCTCACAAAGCAACAAATACGACCCTCACATTGACTTAGAGCACAATCTGGGTGAAGATCCATCAAGTAGGTTCTATTAATTCTGACCAATACTCTAGAAGTAGCGCTCCTTTGCATTGCAGACAGCTGTACGGTTGGAAAACGGATGGATGGACAGACCACAGACGCTTCACCATGGAAAAAGCTCATCAGTCATTCAGCCAGATGAGGTAAGAGTGAATTTAAAGCTCAATAAAGGAATATCCATATATTATTCATTTATATTTTTATTCAAACATGAAAAAAATCAGTAGAGTTGAACTGATCAATAAGGCAACCAATAAGTACTCTCAAGTATAAAATAAATCAAATATAAAACATCTTAAATAACCAGCCAAAAAAGAACTAAGCACAACTTTTTAAAAAAAGATTTAACATTTATTTAACCAGGAAGTAAAAGTCTGGATCTGACACAGGCGATATTTCCATGTTTCTGGTGGCAGGAGATAAAAGAGCTCCCAGACAAAACTGGGAGATACAAAGAGGAAACGCAAACTCTAAATAGAAGGGCCCTAATGTGTTCAAACTCAGGACCCTCGTGCTGTGAGGCAACAACGCTAACTGCTGAGCTTTTCTTATTTGAGGACATGTACAGTGTGAGCTTCATGTGGTGACCTGTGGTTTTGACTCCTACAGTTTGACCACAATAAATGTCCTCACAGCTCATAAAATAAAAAAAAACATAATGCCAATCTGCTGAAAGTAGTGACCCTGCTGCTGGTTTTATGGGAAGTGCTAGGTGTGGGGAGGCAGTGGCCTGCAACTCTTTATAAAAAGTAATTTTAGCAATGACACACACTTGTTCTGTGTCGAATCTCCCTACCTTTCCCATTTACTGAAAGTGGACCAGGAATAAAAAGGGATAATGCTTTTCCTTTTTTCCTGTCATACGTTTACTGAAGCGCTACACCCAAGAGGTCATTTGTTTTATCCCCAGCTCCCTCATTCTGTACGTCAAAGTAACCTCGGGTAAGATACCGAACCCCAAATAGTATCTGTGTGTGAATGTGTGTATGAAAAGTAAAAGTGGGTAAGTGTGGCTTGAAGTATAAAGCGTTTTGAGTGCCCAGAAAGACCAAAGAAGTACATTTAGTTGGAGGATGTGGAGTTGACAGTGCTTCATAAGTACCAGTCCATTTACCATTTAATGCTATAAGGTTGGATGCTCATATAAAACATTCAGATACTTCTCAGTTTTTACACTCTTGGATCTGTATGATGTTAAAGAAAAGAAATATGTTTATCTCAAGCACACCATTCTGGCTGTGAGCAATAAGACCTAAAAAATAAGGAACTGTGAACCATGCACTGATACTGTCGTGGAGTCCAACAATGAAAACACAGAGCTGGAAATTAGTCCAATTTCACTTCAATCAAAAATCACAGAGTCCTACATGTAGGTAGAGCACATTCAATAACAATGCTTTGATCTAGTCATTGAATCAATCTCCCCCTTTTATCCATCCAACTACCCATCCATTGGTGCCCATCTACTCCACATGCATTCCCCACAATCCCCTCCTCCATCCCTTTAAAGCCCCTATCCACACGCCCCGTCAGTTTCATCATTTCTCCATCATCTATTGACTTATTCTCCTGCTCTCAGACAGGGAGTTGTTGAAAGAGCTCAAACAGTGGGCTCCCCCTCTCTTACCCAGCAGTGAATAATGAAATCAAAGTGACTAATTGTCAGGAGTTGTGAAGTTAAGATTACCACTAATGTGTGTGTGTGTGTGTGTGTGTGCAAGTCTCTGTGTGGGCATGCATGGCACAAACACACACCTGAGACTCTGTGTATGACTCATCTAATGTCCCTGAAGTTCCCCAGTACCCACAGTGCTTCCTCTGAGCCCAGCAGAGACCCATTAAACCTGCAGACTGCTGATACAGAGTGACCATGGTCTCCACTATTACAAGCCTACACCTTCCTCACATCTGAGTCATGGCATGCCTGCATCACACTATGACTATTTTAAGCAGAATATAGGACTTACAAAGTACACAAGATTTTCTTTAGGTATTTTTTACTGGGGAAAGTCATTTATGGATGCCTGTGTTTAAACAAGCCAAATTAAAAACATCCCCAGAGTTAGGACCACGAGTCTGGTCTACATGACAGATTGCCGAAGTTATTATAACTGATCCTCAGGGAAGATTAGGTGTATAATGATCAGCCAACAGTTAAGACATTTCACAGAAATTTTTGTCAGTGGTGCTGAGCGATCATTTTGAGAATACCAAAGTTACTGAACTTCTGGGCACTATGCACAAAGGTTTGGGTTCACTCTCTGCCCATTCTGACATACTGTAGAAAAAACTAATAGCAATCCATCTATTGGGACCAAGTTAATTGAATAATAGGCTCATCAAATGACCAACTGACTATGCCATTCACAGGGCCCTAAAGATTACCTATATAACTAATTCGGACAACTTCCTTTTTCCCACCATAAATCCAGACAGTATCCAGACAGTCCTTCCCCTCACCACTCTCTAGTGTCACTATACAAAATATAATGAAACCTCTGCTATGCCAGTTCTGCTGAGAGCACTTCAATAGACTGAAAGGGAGAGAGAGGGATGTTGAGGCCAAAAAAATGATCTAAACATGACTCAACTTAAAAAAAATGATTCCAATTCATGTCATACATGCGAGCCTTCCTGTTTGGGACACTCGTTACGATTTGACTAAACTAATTAGTTATTTGCTGATATGATTAATGGTGGAAGAAGTCTAACAAAGACAACTGAAGCGGAGTTTTATATTTGCCTTAGTTTGCTACAACAGACAGAAACAAGACCTTGGGATCTTTCAATAACATAGAGAGTAGCTTATGAATCTAGGCCACTAGGACATGCAAATTAGACAAGTGTTAGACAAACTCAAAAGAAAATGAAGATGAAACAACTGTTGGTAGTAAACATGCTCTACGATTTCCAGACCAGTTTCCTTCTTCCTGGTTCCATCTACTGGAGCTCACAACAGTTATTGTGGGTGGAGCCCCAGCATATGCTTCTCACGTCCTTACCAATGTTCAAGTTAAGCATCCAGTTTTAACAAATATGAATTTCAGAGTGTGCAGGTTTTTTAGTTGATTGTTAAAGATGTCAGAATCTGTTCAACTTTTGTTAAAAGTCCAACTACTGTTTAGGTTTTTGATGTATCATACTGATCATGCGTCAGAAATAAATAAATAATATATATCCTCTTTTGATTCTGTTGAAGAAAAGGTAATTTTTCCTATAGCAATACAAAAGGACATCCTCCCCTAATAGCATCCATATCCAAACTGTAAAATGAAAAGCATACTGTTATGTATCAGGACCCGTATTCCCGCTGGTTGTGGCGGTAAAGGAAGACTGCCATCAGATGGCTAATGCTAGAAATTTTCTGCTAATGCTCGTTTGTTGTACAGATTGGTGATAGGATCTCAAAAATCTACAGTTTCTTAGAAAAAATGTAAACAGCACATAAACAAATCAACTTTATCAAAAGAAGTATAATGGTGAGGTCGGTAGTTGTTAGTGGTCCAAATGGGTGGACCCCAACTTGTAACCATGTAGACATCAAACAATCGTATGCGGTGCATGAAAACGACTATGGTCATAAACCACATCCTGTTTTTATTTTATTTTCAAACATACTGAGAGCACAGTATGATTCTCTACAATATAAGGTTAAACTGTGGCTAAGCATTGTGCAAAGCACCCCAGAGTACTGGGCGATTGTTACTTAACATACTCAGTGTACTTTTACCTCATCATGCACCTAAATATGCACTAGTACTGCATTTTTACATATGACTCTGGGTCCCAGAATAATTGAGAGTTTACTTTACAAAGCTATCATATCAAACAGAAATGATGGTCAAGGAAGCAAACGTAAAACCTCTTTATGTAATAAAAGGGGCCAGGAGCTAGTCAGGACACCTAATGGGTCTATGAGGAACTCAGGCAAAATCCAAAATAGCAATCCAACTGGAGCATCCATGTCTATGGTGTGATAAAGCTAGTGTGCAGGGAGAAAAACACTTGTGGCCTGCACTTTTTCTGTTCTTCGTTTCATTTGACTTTGAGTGACCGTTCTCACGGGCAGTCTGTGGAAAGGCAGTCCTCACCCCACTGCTGGCGACTCACTTCTGTGCTACTCTTTGTCTCTATCTGTCTGTATCTTTCTGTCTCCTCATCCATCTCTGTTGTTTCCAGAGACTTCAAGCACTTTCTTAATTGGATACAGGTCAGCCAATAGCTGGACTTGGCTGAATGCACTGGTATTATCAGTGTCTAGGCAGATGGGAGCTGCACAGGTGATTTCTCAAAAAAAAAAAAGAAAAAAAAGAGGGGGGCAGAAAGAAGCCTATGTGAAAGGAGAAGGAAGGGGAAAGGAAGAAGAGGGAGGGCGAGTGTATTGATAAAGCGGCACAAACGGAAACTCCTTTTTCCTGTCGGTGCCGTGCGACAGATTATAAACTTATCTGATGGAGAACGAAATACGGAAACATCGCCGTCCCTCCCCTCCCCAGTGTGGGAGATAAGTTTAAGATAAAGCCGCTTCTCAATCACTGGGACTCTGGCAGCCATGTGTCTCTCACATTGCCGGCGAGATTTGGTTATATCCTCGAGATCACTGTAGGTTACCAGTCGCCGTGAAACTACCCAGTGATAGAGAAAGACTGCTTGCTGCATCCATCACTTTAGTAATAATTTAGTGGGTGGGCAGCATTTGATTAAGATATAAATCCTTTAAATATCTCGCTATTTTTCTAGAATGCCAGCATTTCTGTCCATCTTGCTGACTCTTTGTTGCCCCTCTGTTTATATGAAGGGGCCATGACACAGTGCCCTAGCTCTGACAAATACCCTGTCATAACTGTTAAGCCTGTTCGAGCCCCGGTGAGGTAAACAAGGCAGTTGTCAATCAGCAGGTGTCAGATGACTGACAGGTTAAGCCAGGCAGTACAGGTGGAGGCGGTATTGGTTCTAAGGTGATGGAAATCACACTGGAGCCTACAGTACTGATGGGAACAATAAGAATGGGGTTAGGGTAGAGGAATGACAGTAAGGTGTCCCTCCCTAGTTCCCTTTCCCCTTTCCTTCATCTCCTCCTCAGTCCTCAGCAAAGAGGCAGACGGCCGGAGCCACAGCAATCGCACTTCTCGCAACTGCCACGGAGAGAAAGGCGAGGAAAGGCGGTCTGACTGCAGCTGGATTTGAGGGTCATTTGAAGAACACAACAAGGCAAAGCACACAGAGTTCCATTTTCAGTTCATGCCGGGGAACCAGAGTCCTCTCTCCCTCGCCCCGTATTACCTCACCGACCCCCCCACCCCCTCCCTTCTCCTACACAACAGCTAAATCAATAGAAATGACAAGGCAGTCGGAAGGTCATTCGTGAGCACAGCGAGCGCTGTGGTGGAATGCTCGCCGATTCGCGGCGGACAGAACAAGTGGAAAAACAAATGCACTTCCTGCCAGCGCTCCTGCCTGCCTGCCCTGCTCTAGTTCAGCTGGAGGAAAGAACAGAGCTGCTCCGCCAGCCTTCTGCTTTCTATACATCTACGTGCAAAATGGAGCTGAGGATTTTACTGCTGTACAGGGACTCTTTAACAGAGAATATATTGTTTCCATAAGATTTCTATCAGTAACCCCGCTTGTATGTTTACACACATTATGCATACTACACACACACTGCCCTCTTTATGTAAACAGTTTGAGGATGAGATACACGTGCTAGGCTGGCAAAATACACAAAATGCTTCTCCACCTCACTAATGAGCTACCAAGCATGGTCGGACACTGTGCCTTCACCATACACAAACACAACCACTACAGCTTGAATATTGTTGGAGATAATTATAATCCACCAGCAGGAGACACACTGAAGCAGCAGCAGCAGCAGCAGCAGCAGCAGCAAAGCAGAGCAGAAAGGCATCAAAAACACACAACGGCATTAATACAGGAGGAGCGGAGAGTTGCTTGTGTGTTACTCACAGAATATTCGATGGTCCCTTTGGGTCTCTGGAACGACATGCGCCTCCCATCCTTCTTTTCTGGAGTCTTCTTCTGGCCAGTATCTGAAAGCAAACGAGGCAAGGTGCGCATTACATTCATGTTCCTCTCTCCCCAGCTTGTCACAAGCTGCTGTTTCCCAGCCCCGTGGGTAGACAGCTCATTCGTCAACAGTGAGCGAGCCAGCCAGCCAGCCAGCAATGTGAGCTGTGAGCGCCCGGACCACTTTCGCTCTCTCTATCTCTCCTGTTCTCGCTCTGCTTCTACCCTCCTGCTTTTCCTCCCTCTCTCTCTCTCTCTATCGCACTGTCCTCTCCTTGATCTGCCTCCCCTCCCTCTCTCGCTCCCTTCTCCTCCTGGCCCACCGTGCAGCGCAATGACAGGGGCTGAAAATCTTGCCCAACTCCCCCCCGTTGCCTCTCACAGCAGACAGAGACTAGACTGACCTCCATCAGGGCACCGTCGATCTGATTGCGAGCCCAAGAGGAGGAGAAGGAGGTGGATTCAGATGGGAAGCGGGGCGTGCTAAGGCTGGAGACAAAAAGGAAAAAAAAGGGGGCTGAACTGGAGTGTGGATGGAGGGGAAGGGAGGGTTCAATGCTACATGTTGGTTGGGTAATGGAAGCATGTTCTAAGGAACAGTGACAGCTAAAGAGGAAGAAGTGTAGTGTTTGGGGGGTGGGGGTCCTACTCGTCCTGGAAGGACCTGGCAGGTATGTAAAGGAAGTAGAAGGCAGAGCAAATTAAAGGTGGATGGCAGAGAATAGCAGGAGGGCACTTTTGGCTACTGAGGTTTTAGTCAGAGAACATGAAAAATGCATGATATGGGAAAAGAGGGGTAGGCTAGAAGGTGCAGAAGACAAAGGGACAAAGGGTTAATGGGGACAGAAGAAGGTGGAGTTAGACAGTTGGAGAAGGTGGGGGGTGGGGATGGGATAAGACAGAAGACTGAGGATAAAGGCAAGAAGGGTGGATGGGTGGATACTGAAAACCAGTAGATGAAAGACAAAAGATAGGATGGAGATGAAAGAAGGATGCTCTTGGGAGTGATGACGTTGAAAAGAGGGCAACGTTGCTCTTTGACTTGAGCAAGTCGGCCACTGAGCTTCAGGAATACTATACCAGCTTCTATTCATTCGGGGGTAGGGTGTGGGCCAAAAGAACACATGATTGGAGGAGGTTATTGAATTATATAAAATATTTATGAAGCACATATGTTGACCCAATACCCTCAGATACCTCTCTCATACGGCTTTGTTTTGTAGGTGCTGCACATGGCTAATCAGCGTTGTCATTCGTTCGTTTCTCATCAGGCTATCTGAGATAGCTCAAAACATGAGTCATACACCAGTGTTGCTATTTCTGGGGCTTAGGAGTGCCTGGCAGTGAGTGAGAGGGGAGGGGGGAAAACAGAGATGCTTCAGGTGTACAGCAATAATGCTGTGGCTTACGTTTCTGAAAAAATATACACTACAGTCATAATCAGAGATGTCAGACAGGCAGCTAATGTTGCCTTCAAACCGCCCAACCCTAGCCATCCCTCATCCCCTCTGTCCATCCAACCCTCTGTCTTTCCGTGCAACTATCTCCAAAGCACACGTCACAGCAGGTCTACTATTGAAAGTAAAGGCTATAAGCAGCTCCTGTCTGCAATGTATACAAGGACGTACAGAAAACTATCCCTGGATTCTTTGCATAACAAAGAACAGATGAGCACTGCTCTAAAGCAGCCTCTGCAAGCTTTGTTTTTTCTATTATCTCTAAGTGCCCTGATTGCTGGTAATGTTACATTAATTCTGCGGCACCACCATGAGTATTTAATTGTAGAAGTAGAAAAATAAAATGCTGGTTTTCATTTTCTTCTAGAAATTGATTTTTAGACCAATATCTGGGGAATTACCTGCTGTAAATTTGCATTTTTTCTTATACACTATCATTAGCTTTATTATTATTACCCCTCAGCCGTGAAAGACTGATGGGGTATTGCTAGCACCCTGCTGGGTGGGCAGTCAGTGTGGACGCAGTTGTGAATGTGATAACTCAAGAAAGGAGCCATCTAGGATTCATAATTCATAACTGACGCTAAAAATCTTGGATTAGTTCAAATACCAGTGACCTTGACCTCAAAGTCAAATTAGGTGACCTAGGACCTTCAAATTAATACCATAGGCACCTACTATGAGGCCGAGGGGTAGCACTAGCGCCTCCACAGTATTTTTATTATTAGCTTGCTAATGGACAGATCATCATGCTACTGTATGAAGTGGGTCTTTAGTGTCTGGTCTAACTTAAGTTTCTTGGGACAATGTCTCCCAGATCAAGTCATTCATGTTGGGTTTGGGTCAGTGGTCTGTTTTGGAACCACTAAAGAGCACGAGCAGCTGTTATAAAATTTAATAAATAAATTTAAAGGCCTAAAACTTATATAGCCTTTCCTAAGGAAACCACCCAAAAAGCATAGAACAATTTAGCATCTTATCAATTCCTATCCCAGTGACCATCATGTGACCCCTCATTATAAGTCCATCAGTTCATCATCAGGACTTCAAGCTGGGAAGCACTGTGGTAGACGATGTCTCTGCTGGCTCACACATCACACTTAAATTATTAGTGAAATTTTTAGATTCCATCCAAGATATCTGCAATGAAACCAATTCATCCAATATAAAAGCCGCTCTCTCTGAAACACTATTAGGTTTGATTTAATCAAGTCTGTCCTGCAAAATTGCAACACATGATAACCTGTGTAGCACTTTGAAATTCTTGGAAAGCAAGTTGTTTTGATCCAAAACATACTGACCTGCCAAACTGCGAATGTGTGCCAAATCAATTATCCTCTATCTAAATGAAAACCTTTGACGGATGATTGCTTTCAGTAGGAAAACACAAACTGGAGCTGCTGATTGAGGACGATGGGGTTTGTAGTGCTGTTTAGAGGCGAGCCGTCATTACTGTGATTTCATCCTCTCTCGTTATGAATGAATAATCCACTGTGTCTCTGTTTAGTTGCCGGTCATGGCAGCGTGGCAGACAGCAACCCAATACGGGACTCAGTAAGTAGACAGCAGAGGTGTTGATCTGCTTTGTTAGCTGTCCCAAGCTGAGCGGGCTAACGACACAAGACAGTTGTGACGACGCCTCAGACTTCCACATTTTGGAGAATGGGAGGAGTGGGAAAACATGATCTAGCAATGAGGACCAAGACAGACAGGCGGCGAAAGAGAATAGCAGCTCTGAATTAGCAGCTGCAGGGGTGTCGGCACATGAGGAGCCAGTGATTGGTCTAAAATTAAACTTCACCCTGGATCATGGCACAAGAAATGGGCATTTTATTCACACTCCAGACACGCAGCAGAGCACAACGCCAGGGCATCTTCAATAACAAAAGCTCTGGTTTCATTCCACTCCACAGGAAACCTGCAGCATCTGCTGTTTCAGTATAAGCTCTGCTTCGATACAAGGAATCTCCTAAAGTCCACAAATTACAGCTAGTTTATTCTGTGTGATCCATCAGAATCTCGAGATGTGTTGGAATGTTTCTCTTTTTGTTTTTGCTGTCAATATCAAAGACTGTGAGGCACTGCTTAACATGTACTGTGATAGTGGGATAATGTTCACAAGCAGCAGCAGTGTGTGCATGAGGCTATAATGGAACGGTGTGAAGAAATGATCGCTGCAATTATAGATTAAGCACGGACACGGTTTGGAAAAAAATTCAAAGAGATGTAAACCGAGGTCACCTTTTATCTAATTTGTGGTTCAACCAAGTAAAACAACCGTTACCACAATGTCAGCTTTCTTTACTGCTGTCGTTTCCCCATAAGGACATTTTTACTTGGCTCATTAATTGGCTGAATTATAATAACACTGGGTCAGCTGTGCGAGAGAGGCTGTGAGACCGGCTCAGACACTAAAAGGAGCTGCCGTGTGTCGGGAAAAACAAAGGCTGTCTCTCACTAATGGAAACGGTCACAAGAGCTCACGCCTTTCTGAGCAACTCAGCCAAAGAAAAACAGAAAAGCGACCACATCCCGGACGCTGCCTCGTGGCCACACGGCACTGCAAGGAGCAGCAAAGCGAGTATCACTAAGAGGAAACATCAACTAAAAAAGTCATTACAATTCACTAATGTAATGGTACACTACAATAAAAGAGTACCAAGTCAGGTTTAACAATAATCATATTAGGTTGTCTGTAAATAATAAAAGTAATGTGTAAATAATTTTAAGTTGTGCATTGTATTTTACAGAAAAGAAGAAATAATGAAATTGTAAGTAACTTTTATTTTACAGGGAAATAAGACACAAATTTTACTGTAAGTACTGCAGTTTAAGCAAAAACAAACAGTCTTTCCCTATTGTAGATTGTAAGCACACTGTACTTTTCAGGGTGTGGCTGGTAGGAGGTAGTGGCTTAACCTTGCCTAACTTCTGGGTATTTTGCCGGGAAGGAGACGCTCTTTTCCTACACACTGGTTTTGTAATGTGTGTTTGAACAGTGATTGATAAAGGAAAAAATACTTTAGTTCAACGTGGCTCCATCATTGTAAGATCATAGCCCTGCAAATTTTCATGGTATTTATTTTTGTCTTGCAAGTTGGAAAGAAAGAAGGATTTATGATTTTATTTTTTGGTAAAATAAAAGGAATATGAAGTAATCCATCATGCACATCAACGCGATGAACGTGATTAAATAAAGATAAAAAAAAATAAAGATGTAAAAAGGTAGGATCAATCTACTCCATAATACAGCCTGCTCCCTGAAAAGTGCAGCTGATTTACAATAATTAAGGAAATTATTGTTAGTTTTTGTGCAACATTACCAGTAAATTGCCGACTACATAAAATTACTCATGCAGTACTCAAAAGTAAATACAGTATTATCACTTCTCTGTTTCCTGTAGTTGTTATTGTAGTGTACCTCACTTTAAGTATTTGTAATTACATTGTAAATGGATAAGAGGGTAAGATAATGGATTAACATTTTAACTTATATCTTTTGAAGATTTCTCTTCTTAATTGCAGTCAATTAAAAATAATATAAAAAGAAGTTTTAGTCCACAACACACACACATTTGTGCACTTCATATTTCTTTCAAGGACACCCCAAAACACACAGATATCTTTTATAGTGGTCATGAATGTGTCATCTTTGTGACTGAGCTGTAACAAGGGGAGGGGGGAATCAAAGGTTTCCCTGTGAAGTATGTCTTTGAGAATCTCGTGCGCTTAACAAAGCCGAATGCAGCCATGCGATGGCAAGGCAATCTGAATGATTCTGGAGACGAGCTAAATGCAAATGCTACAGTATTTGACTCTTAAAACAAACGGCGTTCTGCACCCGCGCAATCTGCTGAGCATGAATCACAGCAGCTAAATATATGGTCCCCTTCATTTTAGTACACAGCCATGACAAACCGAAGCAGGCGGGGGATAGGAGAGTCAACAATCCTCTGACTAACATTCCCTCATGGTCTGATAGAATACACAAGCAGCCAATTTCCCCCTTGCTCCCTTGTTTTCCCTGCCTGCTGGCTATATACTGCTCTCCCCAGATGTTATTTTTAGACAACCTCCTAAACAGTAAGGGAGGCCAGAGCTCTGCAACACAGCCACACTACACAGGTGCTACACAGGACTGATTAACAGAGGTGTAGACTTTAATTACAAAGTTTGTGACACTAGCTTACACTGGCATGTAACACACTGCACCATTAAGGCAGTCATCAAGACTTGTTTATTGTTGTTTAATGATAATAACCAGCATTAAAGATGAACTGTATGGCTTTAGTGCATATTTTGTACTGTCACTCATGTATTTGTTTAGTTTTATGTATTTCAAAATGGTCATCCAATAGGACAGCTATAAATACTACAGTGTGTGGCATTGGCTAATACTACAGCTGCCTTTACAAGCAAATTTGATAAAATTATATAAAAGTAAATGACTACTGATGTCACTTTAAACTACTGTTTTCTTGTAAATCACTGTTTTGATTTTAGATTTTAATCAGTAGTTACATTTAAAATCACAATGCAGTGATATATAAATATCATTTTTGGATACACAATCCAACCAGTCCAACAAACAGTGATTACAATTCTAAAAATTCAAGTAAACACATCAGATCCTAATTAGATCTGATGTGGTTGGGTATAATGAGTAATGTGTTAGGAATTAAAGGTTGCCACATGGTTTGATGGAAATGAAAATTATCTACTGACAGAGCTGATAGCTGAATTCAAAGACACCATGAAAATCAAAGCGACTAAAACAATGTGGCACGCTAGTCCAATTTGCTGAAATTTCACTGAAACAACTTAAAACTATACCGCATCCAATACTGTGGCTGTTGCGTTCCCTTGCACAGAAACAGTGGGCAGAGCTGGGGAAATCTCAGACATCAGTAGGTATTAAATAAGTTTTGACACATCTGTTTGTATTAAACACAATGAATGACATCGACAGCCCTCTAGCACAGCTTGTCATAGCCTATAAAATACAGAAATACAAAGTTCAAACAGCTCAGTAGCTACAGCAAAATCCGAAATCCAATGTTAGTGTCAGGTTAAAAAGATTATAGACCTGTTTCACAACACAAAACAGTGTTGATCTGCAGCTTTGATTTTCTGCTTATGAATCCATCATGCAATCACAAACTCGTATTCAGACACGCTGAGATTCTGAACTGTCCATCAAGTTACTGAAATAATTGTTCAAACAAAACAGGGGGGATAAAGTCCCGATTATCACACACGCGGACAAAATCCCATTTTAGAGCTGGATGGCATGGCTGCTATCTTGGCACCGAGCTTTTAACTGGACATGGCAACTTAATAATGGTGAAATGCAGTGGGCCTGTGTCTCGTGTGGAACAGGAAGTCATCTATTATGCATTGAAGCTACAGAGCTGTACATTGAAGTGTATTGTCCCACTATTGATGTAGCTCCACTGAGAGAGCTGAGAGGCCTGTGGAGAGAGCCCAGAAAGCTTCACACAATAAGAGAGAGAGAGAGAGTGCAACATCTCAATTCATTCCTGGCACCATCAAAAACAAGGTCGGACACACAGAGTCCTCACTGAACCCTTACTGACAGCATAACATGCAAATTGATATTGTTCACATGGTAAAGCAGTGCTGATGGGGGTTAGAAGGCCCCTGGATGGCCACATCACATTGGACAAAACAAAGCCATTCTTCTGCACACTTTTTAATACTTTAAACATCTCCAACCTGGGGAAAAGTAATTACACCTATGGACACTTATATAGACTCTAATTACCTCTCACGGTGCAAGTTGCAGCAACATAAAATCAACCCTCTCTCCGAAGACTTATGAATACTGCTGAGAAGCGACCAATAGGAGGCTATTATTGTTGTGTTACCGTGATAAGCTGCAGGTTTTACACTGTAATGAATATACAGTGGGTCAGTGCAGTGAGACTGTCGACTTAAACGCACAGAAAACAGTGTGACAGGCAAGACCCTTTTGCCAGCGCTCTCTGTACCACTCAGCTCCAAAGTATATTAAACCACCAGCCTCCATGGGCCAGCCTATACACCACTCAGCCTTTATTTGAAACTTTGCTGAACTGCAGTTTTGTGTGTGTGTGTGTGTGTGTGTGTGCTGTGTTTATGTGTGGTTATGTCCACCCCAGAACAGGAGGCAGCGGATCTGCCCTGTCCTCTCATTAACACTCTCCCAGTGTCAACTAATCACACCCCCGCTGAGTTGCTGGTACGGTAATGTGGTCCTAAATTCCTCCCTTTCCACACTCTCCACGCTATAACCCAGACACCGAGGTGTGTCAGTGCTAACCCACACGCACTCAGTTCAATTAATATTCTGACAGCGTGGACATGACTGTTTCCATAGTGACGAACCTGATGCAGACTTAAAGAGAAAAGGTGTTATTGAAAGGAGTCACAGTGGCAAAACTGTCTGCATTACACACCAGCAGATTCAGCTGGTGGGAAAATGATATCGCTCAGAATGAAATGAGAAGCACTTAAAGTGTGATCATGACGACATATTAAGCTTTATAACTGGGTATACAGCCTTGGTCTGCTTTTTCGGTACTGGCTGAAATGTGTCCTCGGTAACAACAAGTATTCGAACTGAAAGTTGACCTTAAATGTATGGAAAGATTTATTGTGTAGAATGTAGAATTTAAAAAAAATAAGGCTAATTCTGTAAACAAACAAGAACAAACAAGAATCTAGAACTGCACTAGCAACGTAGCAAAAGGTCAACATCCAAATGAACCTATACATATGTATATAAAAGATGTTATGCAGTCTATAGAAAAACAAGCCTTCACCTTCTTTGCTCTACAGTATGACCTCAATAAACATTTTCCTGATTAAAAAGGTTTCTGTCAGGACTTCTGTCAGATTGTTTATTTTTCTAAGTTCAGCTATAGTCATCACCTCCTGGCTCCATGACGGTCATCACAAAGTTTATTAGTAGTCCACCAGGTTTATAGCACATTTAGGTCTAGACCAGTGCTTCCCAACGTGATTTTTAACACAATTTTAGAAATACTTCACTTTCACTTGTACTTTGATCACAGTGAAGGTTTAAGATTGGGTGATCCGCGTAGGATTTTCTGGTTTGTAACTGGGCCACAGCACACTGGACTTTGGGAATGGCTGGTCTAGACCAAAGCTATGGAGCAAACTGCTCTTGTCATCCAGAAAACATTAATAGCCTTAATGTTAACCTCAAAAACCTCGAGTATTTAGAAACCAAACTAGTCAGCTTTTAAAAGAATAAGTAGAGAGGTAAGCCCAACAGAGGAATCTAGCCCATCTAGCATTTTTGAAAGTAGGCATTGGCAAACAATTCTGCTGCAGTTAGTTTCATGCTAACGTGCAGTGAAAGCACTTTGATCTACGGTTCACGCAGCTGAAACCAGGAGGTCCTGCTGTCACATACATTCAGCCCCTCAGCTCACTAATCACAGTCTGATCCCCCCGTTGCTGCTAAGGTTATTGCACTGTGAGCAATATATCTTTCCAAGTCAAAGTTAGGGGTGGAGGGGTTTCTGTCTGAGTGTGTGTGTCTGTGTGTGTGTGTGTGTGTGTTGGGTGCATCAGCCAGATCGATGGATAGGAAACATATATACATACATAATCTTCACTCAGCATAGCTTGCACAATAACTCCGCAACTTATCTTTTAGTGTAAGGTCATGCTGCCACTGATCTGTTATGATCTAAGAAAAAAGGGAAGTTATTACTTTAGACTTAGTTATTAGTATAATAATTAGTTGAATTGCCTCAATAGAGAAGCAAATGGCAGAAAAGACAGTGAGGTTGGTGCAAACACTTGTGTAGTCTACCTTTGCACTAAAGAAGCACGTCTTTATTGGTTTATGTCACCTTTTGGAGCCGTGGCACCTTGCACCACAGCAGCAACACTAACCTCAGAGGTTACAGCACCGATCAATAGCAGGAGAAGTGATGAGCTCAGCGATGAGAAACACAAACTGTGCATTATCAGATCTTCTTATTGAGCCAAAAGCAAACGGACCTGTTCTTAAAAGCAAACTGACCTGTTCTAGATTTAAATCAGGCCAAATGCAAATAGTACAAAATAGGCATTATAATATGCACAGGGGAAACTACAGCAACACTTACACACTCACTGTTAGACTGCTGTATAACAGTATCATACATCCAGCATCCCTATGCAGGTATTTCTAAAAGTAATAAAATGTGGATACAAAGTCATGAAACCAGCTTATTCCCTAATTTATGTATTTTATGAGCAACAGAAACATATCTAGAGTGTAACAAATTAAGCAGGCACGCATTTAGTCGCTTGAGAGTTTGCGTTTTCATTCTTATTATATAAAATGTTTCACTAAGGTTCAGATTCCCAAACCTGCAGGTGGACCACAAGCAGTTATTTACAATAAATACCTTTAAACAGGAATGGTCTGGTTTGGGAATGGCTCCTCTAAGGTATCACTGCCTATAATCTAATGCTTACCAACATATACCTCTCTGAAGGACATTAATTTATACCACAACAACTCCAGCTCATTATCATTCCATTTGAAACATTGGGTGCCTTTTCTCGTCATTTCGCCGCCCGTTTTAAAGAGCCTGAAAGTAAATAAACAACACATGGAAATGACGCAGGTAGAGTCATCTTAAGTTTCACGCATGCACGGTACTGGAACGTAAGCGTTTTGCCCCGTTTTAATGTGGACGCGCAACTGTGTGAAAACGATAGTGTGGACGTGGAGCGTTTTCAGGTGAAAGCTCCGTTTTCTGATCTATCCGGACTAGTGTGGATGTAGCCTAAGGTGCATTTGGTATTGTGGTATTGGAATATTCATGTACAAGTGTTTTTGACTGAGAAAATTAATGTTATCATCCACTGAAATGGGAACTAGTTGTCCTAAAAGCTCCTTCAAAAAGCCTTCATTTGATCCAAAATGCTGCAGTGAGAGTATATACAGGGACTAGAAAGACAGAGCACACTGGCTTCTCTTCATTGGCATCTGTTAAATCCAAAATCAAATTAAAATCCTTCCCCTCACATTCGAGGTCTTGAATAATCGGGCCCATCTTATTTTAAAGTGCGAATAGTATCGTATCACCCCAATAGAGCACTTCTCTCTCAGATAGAAGCAGGTTTACTTGTGGTTCCTGGGTATTCAAAAGCAGATTGGGGGGCAGAGTCTTCTGCTTTCAGGCTCCTCTCCCATGGAACCAGCTTCCAGTTTGGATTCAGGAGACCGACACCCTCTCTACTTTTAATACAGGCTTAAAGCTTTCTCTTTAAGATAAAGCTTACAGCGAGAGCCTAAATTCTCCTTTAGTTACACTGCAATAGGCCCAGTGTCCTGGGGGCCTCTCATGATTCAGTGTTTCTTCTCCACTCATCTCTTTTCACTCACTATGTGTTTATACACCACATTTTGCATTTAATCGTTAGTTATTATTAATCTCTGGCTCTCTTCCACTGTGTGTCTTTTGTTTTGTCTCACTCCCGGTCAGTCGCTGCAGATGGCTGCCCCTCCCGGAGCCTGGTTGTGCCGGAGGTTTATTCCCGTTGAAAGGGAGTTTTTCCTTCCCACTGCTGCCAGGCGCTTGCTCACAGGAGGTCGTCTGAGTGTTGGGCTTTCTCTGCAATACTGTAGCGTATTTAGCTCACAATATGAAGTGTGACACAGGAGTGTTTGAATCCTGAGTGACAAGTTTTACATTGCAGTAATGTTAGTTATATCTCAGTTAATAATCTAACAACATCCACCAACACTCGTTGAAATAAAGGTAGTCATCAAATGTAATGTAAAGCGCTCTTCCTATTTAACCACAGTCTGTAATGGCCAACCAGTAATAGAGGCACCACCACCAACACAGACAGCTCACTTTCCATTAAGCCAGACGAGTCTGCTGAGATCACTGGGGAAAAATTAAGACACCGTCTCTTCAAATCAATCTGCATGACTAACTATCACACAGGAGGGATGAGACAAAGTACAAACTATTTCATGCACAAATGATTATCCTTCACAAAGCTGAAGCCTCGATGCAAGAGGAGGTAGAGAGTATAACCGTGTTTTTTTTTCTTAAGTTTCTCTCTTCCTCAAACTATATGTGAGATCGTTTTAAACCATGGGTAAAAACAAACAGATAGAGTGCTTTGCTAAACATTTACAGATAATGATTGAAGCCATAAACAGCACACTGATCAGAGCACTTATTGAATCTGCAAATATTTCCATTGGACTGTTTGGTAACAGCTGTTTGGTAAAAACAGGCAAGGCTGCAGCTAACAACGCGTTTCAAAGCCCTTTCAATTTGGCATTTAATTTATTTAAGTAATCAGTAAAACATTTTATGTTTATTGCCTGGTCTGGATTATGTAGCTCTCCAGCGTTTTCACTGTATACCAGTTCTATCTGGATCCCAACCAAATATCTACACAAACAGAATTTAGCCTAATGCTCAACTATTAATAAAAGCGTGCTTCTGCTCTGTGCCCAGAGGACGGAGGAAGATCAGCTGACTGGGACAATAGAGAAAGGCACTAGCTGTTCTCACAACAAGCATGTCAGACTACATTTAGACCAGTTTTACCGGGTTATTGAAAAAGCCAAGCAATCTTAATGAAGCTTAGCATAATCTTGAAAAGGACTTATCTGTGAGCATTAGCAGGTACATGAATACTCAATTATTTAAAGTAAAACCCTGATCCTGGAGATGGTACACCCATGCTTTACTAACCAGTGTGTGTAAATGTCACTTTAAAGTAAAAACAATTAAAAGCTTGGTAAAGATGACTTGGCTGCGAGTTATTTTTTCCACCATGAGGAGTGACATCACCAGGTGTTCCCCAGTCTCCAGCAGGGGGAATGACAGCGTCAGCTGTACAGTAGATCAAACGGCTCTTTGCACAGACTCCCCACTGCTTGGCCTATCAAAGATGGGGAAAGTATTAGGAAGACTGCGAGGAACAACGAACACAGGCACCAAAAAAAAAAAAAAAAAGCCCAACAGCC
>VUQR01011638.1:35759-50420 GCA_015108515.1 Hemichromis elongatus
GCATATTGCACAATGTAAAGTACCGCATGTACAGTGATTGGTACAGAAGTAATTCCTCTTAGCTTTGAGCTTTAGATCAGTGAGACAATGTTTAAGGATGACACTTTTTATTTACTCGCTTATAAATCTACAGCATGGCTCTTTAACCCAGCTGACAGTGTAACGTTCAGCTGGGTTAAAGTGTAATGTTTTGTGTAATGTTTTGTGTAATGTTTTTGAGGCCCTGCCAAGGACAACACGACCAATGTTGCGAGTTTAATGGGCCCATTAAAAGTCACTGGGTCAGCTGACAGGGCTGTGCTGACAGCAACAAGTGCTTGACAGTTGGGAGCATAAAAAGTGCAGGCGTTGCGCAATGTGCCAATCTGTGTGATGTATCTTTGAATCTTTGTGCAAACGCACAGTTGCATTTAAAAAGCTTAACCTCTTACTGCACTGAAAGCTGCGACAGATCGCTGCGGAAATGGCTGGCAAAACTCGAAAAATAAAAGTTGAAAGTATATAGTAACGCCAGATTTTACGAGTAAAACGTTGCGGAAGCTAAAAGTGGAAGTTTGTGTTTAGTGCAAAACTTTAACACGTGTCGTGCTGGTAAGGTAAGGAGAAAAGTCATGAATATGCGTTAAACTCGACGACTTTTACAGGGAGTTTGGAAGCACTCTCCGGGGCGTGCGCTGCAGGCTTGTTTCGTTCTGTGAAGTTGAGAGCAAAACTCTCAGCGAGCACAGCTGATATGAGACTGACCTGTCCTGGAGTACACGGCACTTCTCTCATGTGTTGTTCCAGCGTTGTGCTGCTCTAGGTGGGCCGAGTCCTGCACGGGTCCGGGCCACAGTCTCTGAGAGATTGCATCCCTGACAACTCTCGCGCCGCTGCCCGTGATAGAATATATGAAGTCCATTCTACGGCTGCAGAACCTAGCTAGCTTCGCTAACAAAAAAAGTTTTCAAAAGTGTTTAAATGGCAGCTCTCATCGCGATACCAGAACAATGCTGACAAAACAGCGACACTCAAGCTTGTAGTGTGAACGAACCTCATCCACTCCCCACATTCCAAAACAGGAACTATTTGAAACACGTCAACGGGTGCGCACTGTTTTCCCCCTAGTGGACTCGAACGCAACAGGCTGCCTTCCAGTGCAGCCTACTGCCCTATTGGCCCACATTTACACTGACTGCATTCCACAGAAGGCTCCTATATTTGGTTTAGCCCCCTCAATAACACAGCTGACTGCTTTACTTTGCTTTAGTAAAGTCTGAATTAGTTGTAGTAATGTAGTTCCTATTGCTCACTAACTGCGTAGTCCAATATAATGATAAACAGGTTTGTAAGCACCCCACAAGCTGTGTACTATATAGTCAGGCTGCTTATAAGCAGCCTGACTATATAGTACACCTGTTTGTTTATAGTTCATCTACTATTTCTGCTCTGAAGACATATCAAATGGTACTGGGTTTGATTTCATAGTCATTTTCCACTTGGTATAACTGTTAGCATGCAAAAAGAGAAACACATTTAAAGGTGCTCAAGCTGCACTGTGTTATAAACCACATATTACATACTCATACGTGAGTGTATGGCTAGTGATTTCGATCAAACAAGGCTTAAAATACGATTTTATCCACAGATAAGTATTTGAATGCAGCTTTCACTTTACTGGCAGGTTTCACATCTTGTTACTCCAGGCCACAGTCTCTAGTTTTACAAATCTTTATAGGCTGAAGTACATTTGCAATGAATTACAAGTTACAGATTCAGTGGTGATTGAACACAGACTTTTAAAAAGTCATTCATGAAACCTGAACTTAAAAAAATCTTTACTAATAAAATAAAAAAAAATGTAGAAGGGAAAAAAATTGAAGCTCAGCACAGCCCACACCGATTTCCACAATCGTTGCTAGGAGATTTGATTGCCATCAAGTGTGGGGCTTTATGGCACCCTGGAGACTGACATCCATCTGACTCCCACCTTAATAACATTCTAATAAATTGAGACTCTCACATCCAGAGGCAAAGTACACCTCCGTGCCCATACTGTAAGTGACTCAAGGGTCCAAAGTGAGAACTTTGAGAGCTGCGACATATACGCGTCTGCTCCAGTGATGGATAGGTAAAGATTGCTGTGCGCAAATGAACATGGAAAAGTGAAAAGCCGGCAGACCAGAACAGGGTGTGATGATTGGGAAGCAGGCTCAGGTTGTGAGCTGGAGAGCCGGTGATTCATTATTTATCCCAGGGGGTTAGAGATGCTCTGGTGAGTGTAAAGACAGGCCCTGTAACTATCCAGCAACACATTCACATGAGAAAAGGTAAAGATGGGGGGAAGAATTTTTCTTTGCAAGCATAATTAGACAGTCTCCTGTCTCATTCCCAGTATGTGTGAAAGGCCAGCTGAGGTTAAAGCAGCTGTTATATATCTGAGTGCACTGAAGCAGTGAGGTTTGGGACTGGGAGCCATTTTCAATACTGAAAGTGCTCCATCTGCTGGCTACCTTTAGTAGCGTGGGTATTATAATAGAGTGCATCAGTAAGGATGCACTTTTGAATGTATGACTGATGCCTATTTTCGCTGTCTATTAATATTTCATTTGATTTAATGACTGAACAATTAATCATTTAGTCTGTAATAAGGCTGAAAAATGTCCCCTAAATGCCCCCAATTCCAGTTCCGAGGATGTCTAATTTACTGGAAAAATAAATCAGAGACACGCTTATAAATCAGAAAGCCCGAATGCTCACAATTTTTTTCATTAACAACTTAAATGATTGGCACCATATCGCTCTGGGGAAAAAAGGGAAAAAGAGGAGTACTGTGACAGATCCGGTCTGACCTGAAGCAGAGGAACTGTTCAAACTAGTTTTTCTTTAACTTCACAGATTAAAAGAATATAGCACACAAATAACTTCAATAGCAGACATTTGATGGACTTTGAGCCATGAGCACCTGGCCCACTTTGTCTTCTCTGACCTTGTGTAGCGCCCTGCTGGTACACTTGGCACTTGAGCAGTGTGTTTAGACTGGCCCAGCGCCACCCCACATGCAGGGCCTTATAGCTGCATGATGTACTGTGCTGCTGTACAGCTGCCCAGAGCGGTCATCAAATCATCCACAACATCCTCAGAGGGAGCCCATCCTTTCCGCGCTGTATAACCCCATAGGATTAGAGATATACTGAGCAGCCGTGCACGCCAAACAATAACACTCAATCTAGTTATAAAGACCTATTTTCTCCAAGAACTCCTCCACTCTCTAATTAAACCGTAAATGTGACCAAAGAGGGAAAAATGAAAGAATTCCCTCTGTGCTCATCCGACTACATGAGCATCATCGCATGGAAATTATATGAGTTACTTTGTTCTCCTTAAGCTCGCATGTTTGATGTGTGTATTTCGTGTATTTTAGAGGTGATTAAAGAGACCCTGGAGCAAATTAGCTAACTGACATTTATTACGCTGTTATGTCCTTCTGAATTTTTGCAAATTATCCTGTTTCTGTGGGACTTACAGACCATTATATTGGGTACGTTTACAATATCCTAAAGGGCCATGTTCTAATTTGGTTGTGCGTTTACAAGGCATGAAAAAGCTATATCATAACCTTTCTTATTAATTTTCTAACTGGATCAAAGCAGCATTTGAGAATCAATTTGTTTAACGGAGAAATCTTGCTGTTCAAGTACCTGCATAAAAAAAAAAAGGCCAGATGATGTCAGCTGCTGTCAGCAAAGGCCCTAAGAGGGTCTTGTGTGGCGTGAGGCTTTGTCATCATCGTGGTGTGGTAATCTCAGCAGTTTCCCATTCAGAGCCAGGTTGGTTGGCACCTAATCCTGAGAACAGGGACGCTTTCATTATGAAGAAACACGCAGCCCACCAGGGAGCTGCTGCCACTTTCCCTGTTATCAATGAACAGAAGTCACAAGTAATGTTGCATAAGCAGTCTGAGCTGAAGGAACACGCTGGTGTGAGCATGTGCGTGCACTGTAAAGCCTGTGTTAGCATGTGCACAAGCTTACAGTACACCCATTTCTCTACAGTCTGCCTTTTCTTCCAGACTTTCCTTTTTTCGTTTGCAGTGGAAATCACTAGGAAAAACACAGCGCAGAGTTCACACGTGTGACACAAACGCACCTGCTGGCAAACACAAATGAGCCTTTCCGTGTACGGCACTGGTTGCTCTGTAGCGAACGCAGCTCACGTGGCATTTCTAGAAGCATCTAACAGAGCTGGAGTGTAAACACAGAATGAACAGCACACATTGTCCTGTGTTTCATGAGCGTTATGCTCTACTATCCCGCAGCTCTCACAAGATGACGATCAATAAAGACAGTTTGCTGCCAGGAGGAATCAGGCGGAGGCATACAGACAATGGCAGCAATCACAGGTGTTTAACAGCTCTTGTCAGAAAATCCCACTTTCTCTCGGGCTTTTTCACTGGGGAAGTAAAGCTTTGCCTCTCAAAAGCTTGTCAGTACTACAACAGATGAACATGTTTTTCACATTGGCAGCAGGAGCCAAATATTCATGAGAGGGAAACATGAATCGAATGTTGTGTGGTGCCTGTTAAAGCCAGAACAATGCCAGGCTGAGTCACCAGATCATCTGGAGAAATGCGCCTTTTAATTACTCAGAGCAGTGATTATATAAGTCTGACTGCTGTCACTCAAATGTGTGCCTTGATTTTACACAAACACTGTGGCACATCTTCCATCTCGCTGCTTACACGGGACTATACAAACATTTGTGCTAGGCTATTTGGCCCATGAGTCATAATCTAGCATTGATATTTAAATCTGTGAAACTCTTATCAGTGGGATGCAACAGCAATGAGTAACCGTGCATTTAACCATAAGAGAGACGCGCATAGCGTCTCTCTTATGAGAGTGACGTCATTCATCGGTTTGTGAAGACCTGCTTTGAAGTCCTGAGCTGAGGATTTTGAACATTGGCATCATGGTGTTTTGAAACCAGACTTGATGATTGTGGGGTGGACAGCATAGAGAAAGGGGGGAACACACTTTACACTCATGCATTGAGGACTGGACACAAGACCTCACTTAACCAAATGCTGCTTTATCCTCCTGTATCACGGTTGTGTATTTGTGACTTGCTAAATAAGGCACAAGCAGACCACTGACCAGATGCTATCAATTAATGTGCACCAGCACTGTTTTTAAGTGCAAAAAGGATTATGTTTGTGGTGCCGGGGTGTGGTTTGGAGGCTGGAGTGCGACACTGCAGAGTGTGACGGAGCTGTAAACAGCTTTGTTGAGCTGAAGCCAAGAGACCAATAGCCCACCATAGTGTAAAGATTAGAAGTATGCCTGTTGGTTCCTATTAGAATAGACACTGACAAAAATTAGAAAGGATCACATGACCGAAAGTACTTGAATGAGTACTTTCAGTCAGTGCTTTGAGGTTTCTTGTTTTTTTTTTTAAACTGGACATCAACTAGCAAATTATCAAGCTCACCGCTGGACTACAGCCTCGCTAGATGGAGTAGAGGTAACCAATCTCAAATTTCACGCCAGCTCATATCAAAAAGGCAAGGTTAATGTCATGCTTCAAGGTTAGAGCTAAACTTTGATATAACACATAAACTATAAGGCTGCTATGAGGAAAAACAACCTTTAAAAAGAGGTTTTCTCTTTTAGAAGATAAGCTGCTTGTCACATTTGGTTTTATACTGAATTCATTCAGAAGACCTTAGCTAACAGTTTCTCCTCACCATAATGCGGCTTTGTGACCACGGGATCCAAATATATCATCCAAAAAGTGGATCTTATTTGCCTCTAAGAGTCTTATGTACACAGAGAGAAACAGATACAGGAATAAATGAGACTGCTGGATGAATAAAGGCTCCTCAGTCAGGTTGATACATGATGTCCGAGTGCTGAAATAAGCCTCTGTGTTTTAGCTTAATGCCTTTAGCAAAGACAGGAAACAAGAAGGTGACGGTTAAGGTTGCTGTTGTAGCACCCAGCCTGACACTGACCTGCCGCCACATCAATTCACCCCACTGTTATTGCCTTTTTTCTCTCTTCGGACAGTTCTACGAGGTGGCTAGTGGTGATCGATGGGCGGTGGCGTCAGAGTGGGCTATCTTTCTCCGCCACTTCCACCCCCTCCACTCACGGTCATCTATCCTCTGTGGGCGTTCGGCCTGTCTGAAGCCGCCACGAGAGGCTGGGTGGGCCCCAGCGACTGATGACCGCTGGCTTGGTGCGAAGAACCAACTGCCTCTCTCTTCTTTCTTTCATTTTACTGCCTGGCAAAGTTCTGTTTATGATTACCTGACAGCCACCAGAAGATGCTTAATTACAGGCGCAGAGGAAGAGAAAACGAGGGAAGGCGATGGGGGAAAGCAGAATGATAGTAGATGAGAAAGAAGGAGGGGGTGAGGAAGGAAGGGAAGGACATGCATCAGACATGCATCACTGCTCTCTTCATACAAGGCAATTTATTAAAATAATAAAGCCCAGCCTTGCACTGAAGGTTGAGTCCACAATAAACCTGACAGGGAGGCAGAAAAGCGGGGCTACAACACCGAGGCACATAAACAAAACAAATGCTCTGTAATGTCTGCGTCCACTTTATTATCCAAGCTGAACTCTTCAGGAGTTAATTGCTTTCTTTTAAACGCAGACACAGTCATAAATTTCATCATTAACCTAAAATGAATCATTCAGCTTTCAGCCAAAGCACAAAAGCACAAAGAATCCTCTACATAAGCCTCTTCACCCTGGACGGGTTTAAGAGTCAAACTGTGACGAGATACAGCAAAGTGCTGTGGGACGGGGGTGGTGTGGGGGGAATTAAGAGCCAAATGGACATCTTAAATCCGACAAAGATGCTAAGAGCCTCTGTGCGCTCTCTCTGTCTGCTGTAAAACTGTCGTCATCCCAGGCTCTTTTCATCTATCACCTGATATCACTTGTTCCACGAGTATGCTAAATTGGATAATGAATCTCTGCCCCCCAGGAGATGCAGTACATGGATAATTTGTTGGAGAAGTTACGAGCCGGGGGCATATTGCATCACTCGAGGTGCGAGACGTTAGCGTGGTTAAATGGATGCAACCTTTTGGATGAGTCCACAGTAGTTACATGAGTGAATTAGGACCCGTCGTAATTAACTGCGCAGGGAGGAACTCATTAATAAATCACTCCGACTCGGTTAATGAAACACACTTAAGTTAAATATGGCATCAGTCTATCGATACGCAGCTTATGATGTAGCTAAGTGAATATTAATTTTATGCAGAATAAATCTGTTAATCTTTTTTAAAAATAAATATCCCACAGAACGAATCAAATATCTGCACTTTTATGTTTTGCTGAGTCTGACAGAAAGGCTTTTCTTACTGTCTCTCACTAGAAAAAGGCAAAGTTGATGATAATGTGTCTTTGATATGACTGGACCATTCTCAAAATGTCTTTTTTTTTCCATTGAAAGATTTTCTTTCATTTAAAGAGTAAACATGATTATGCCTTTAAAGACACACAAAGAGGTAGGATGCAAAAAAAATGCAGGGGTGAAAATGAAATGAAGAAAAAATCGAGTTGGAAATGTTTTGGACATTTTTGGAAAAGAAATATATTCGATCTTTTGCTCAGAGCTAAAAGGTCGACCTAGATGGCGCAGAAGCTGGGATGTGTTAGCTTAGCTTAGTCTAAAGACACTGACAAATTACCAGAATGAACTATTTTACTTAGCTTTAGATAATGTAGGTTGATTTCTTTGCACAAAGCTATGCTAGTTTTTTCCCTCCTTGTAATGACAAAGATAACAACTTTAGCTTACAACAACCAGACTATGGATTACAAATTTTTCTGATAAATGGATGTAGCCCACTGGCCCAGTGGGACAAAGTTCATGCTTCTACCCCCCACAAGATGTGTAGTGCATGGGACAGTAAACAGCTACAGATGTAAGGAAAAAAACCCATCCTTTAGAAAGTGGCACAGTGACCACTGAAAGAGGAACTTTCAAACAAGATGGGTAACTGTTTCCCTTTTTTGAAGAGACCATTGACTTCTCTTTGTAAAAGTCTAGCTGTGACAAACAGCAACAAAAAAAATGCTGTTGGTGAACTGTGGCTCAAGATGCGTGAGCTGGAGCTGGACATCTGTAGGTCAACACTGTGAGAAAAGGTCTTTTCTTTACGTAAGACCTGAGCTGACCAGCTATGTCTACACTCCTTTATGTAGCGGTGGCACTGCAAAAACCAAGAAGAGCCATCTTAAAGCCAATTTTTATGACAGGTTTGTCCTTTGATGGCTGTGTGTTTTACCCTGCTGTACTAATACTTTATAGAGCTCAAACTTTATGTATGCAGCTTCTGTTGCTTCACTTCTTTGTGACAGTTTTCCAGAATCCTGCCATCCGGCAAATGTCCAGAGCAATGACCCGTGTGGCGAAAAGGCAGCGCTCTGTGCTGGCCGACTAAATCCTGTCCTCCAGCTATTCTTCCTCTTGGATAAACCAGTACATGGCAAACATGGCCCTAGAAACATTTACAATATAAAGTACTCCACATTCTAATCAGGCCGGGAAGAAGGGCTCAAGGTGGTTGTGGACGAGTTGCGATTTTACCCGTTAATTGCTGAGCCAAATTTTCCCATCTCTTGTCATCGTATCCGCCGATGGAGTAAAAGCTACAAGCACAATGGATGCTACAAAAATTAAAGCTGTAAAAATATGGAAAAATACTTCTCATCCTTTACTTTACCAAAAATTAGCAAATATTCATTATCCATTTGATATGTTTTGTCATAATAAGCCTTGTAATCGTGGAATTCCTCCACTCAAACACGACGTTCGAGCTGATTGAAAAGTTTTGACAATATATGAAGCTGGATTGTAACTTGAGTACAATGAAAAGTAAACAGTGCAGTGGGATTCATCAAGGCCAATTTAAAATGAGTACAACCAGATTTCCTACCACTGCACTTCCTACTGTTCAGTGTAGGAAAGGTGGAGTGTGGCAGTAACAATGAACATTACTCTGCTGAATGGCTATTGCACGAATAATATCTAAAAACAAAACAATTGGGATCACAGCAAAATTGTATTATTAGTATTAGTATTATTATTTTTATTATTATCGCTGATGATAATGATGATCGTAATAATAATAATAATCATTTTCAGCTGCGTCAAAATGAGAAAATGTCTAAAAACGACCACCAATGAACAATGCAAGACACTGATCAGTTATATATCAATATGGAGCCACATTAACACAACTTGTAGTATTTCGTATGAGCGATCAGATTCCAGTGCTGCTGTAAATTCAATTACTTTTTCCATAAATATCATCCATAACTGTGAGATTTATTGACTCCTTAAAGGCACTGAGTAATAATACTTTACAGCGCTTGCCGTTGCGTAAGCAGGTTTTCTTCTGTTTTTAGTATGTACATTAGATACAGCAGAAATAGAGCCGTTCTTAAACAACGGGAGCCCATAAATTCACAAGCAAAGAGAAACAAATATCAACCGTTATGCGAAGTGGCAGATCTTATTTTCCCTCCGCTGTAAAATGAATCAATAGCAGGGGCCGGTCCTGGCGTTCGACAGTGGAAAACTGCTTACTCTTCATTTGAGCTATATGTAATCAATCCTAGCCAGAGGATGGCTACAGCCCTTTCCAAACTAAGTGGGGAAACAGTGGGATTACTGGCTCTGTGGCATTTATAAATTGAGCCCAACGAGAAAAGGGCCACAGAGAGACTCCCGGTCAACGTAATTACACCGGCAGGCCAATAAATCCGACCCACAGATCTTTTACAGTGGTGCTGCAGTAAATTCAGCCTCTTATCCTTGCACTGCTTTCTTTCACTCCAGAAGAAAACGTTAATGTTTTTGTTTCTGTCAAAGTGGGAAAAAAAAGGAGAAGGGGAAGAGAAAAAACCTAACATCGGCCTTGGTGGCTACAAATCTCTGTGGTTTTTGCTGCTGGCTAAGCTGTGATTCAGTGCAGCGATTTAGATCTACAAAGTGTTGAGTCATACATATGACAGCATACTATGCTGTGGATAAAAATCTATATTAAGTATCCTTGAAACAGGGGAATGTAAAGGTGTGTTTGAAGGTAATCTCATATCATTTCTTTATGAAAAACTAAGGGCACAGAAGGTGCACAGATCTGATTTGGGGAGTGCACGCGTCGTCTCTGGGGACATTCAGGAATGATAAATGTCAGACAAATATATTAAAGGACATTTGCGGCAAGGCTAACATCATTGTGATCCGTGTAACATTGAGACAGTCTGAGGATAAGTGAAGCTCTTATCCCAGGTGCATGTCTGTCCTGCATACACAAGTCCATCCACAGCAAACAGGTTTCATAGCATCTCCTTCGCTTTAAACTATGGGTGTAACAACGCCTCCTTTTCTGTAAACATGGCGTTTGGCTAAATGGATGTTCACCTTAATTCACTCAGGATGCAACCTAATTAGTGTAATATTGATGGAACCAGAGATGTTCGTGGCCTGCATAAATTTGGTCGTGAGCCACTTTGTCTGGCTTTGCAATGCGACCAACCATTTCAGTAAAGAAAATATCATTCACATCAATGTCACCTTTTAACTCCTATTGTTTGCAATCATGATACAAAGAGGAGGTTTAGAGGGCACCAATGGGACGTGATTAATTCCGCAGAGCAGCTAGTCTGGTTTGGATAAGAGCGTGGAGAAGGCTCCGAGAATAATAAGCACAAGCAAAAAGTCAAAACCTGGTAAAACAGAGGTGACATTCCTGCCCTGTAACCAAGTTAACATCAAAGCGGCTCCATTGCTGTCTGTGGATGACTAAAGCATACTATTAACCTTTGTGAAAACGGTTCCTGAGGCCTCCTGGGTGTCTGTGTGTGTCTGAGGTGCATGTGTCTGTCCACCTCTCTCATATTGCAGTGTGGATACATTAAATCAGGTTTGTACATGCATGTAAACGGTCCTTGTGCACAGCAGATCGTGAAGCTTTTACATCAAACTCAAAAACACTGCAGGTGCTATCACAAGCAGTACCCGAATAAAACTAATCGCTGCTTTGTTGTTTACAGACAGAAAAAAAGCCCATCCACGAGTATCAGATATCCCAATTAAGGTTTGCAAGAACAGTGTGATTTGACTGCTTCTGGTGCTGCTCAGTATAAATGTAGCCCTGGGGGCATGCTGTTGTGAGGCTTTTCTTATCAACATGCAGTGTAGACTGTGCTACCCTGTAGGCACAGCTGCTTTCACAGGATTAACTGCGAAAGTTCTTGTACAATATTACCCAAACTGCCTTAACCCCTAGTGTGTGTGCAGAGACTGCTGAGTGTGTGTGTCTGAGGCGCCTTGCTCATGTGGCTGCATAGCTGTAAATAGGAGTTAAACTTTCATTCAACTGCACGGAGCTTAGTTTTTAACAATGACTTTTATAATAAAATTAATTTAAACAGTGAATGTAGAATATCTAGAAATATCTGTTTGAATATGAACAAATTTCTAAGCTAACTAGGCAAACATGAAGGTTTGTAGTTTTTGTAGTTTGTAGTTTAAAGCTAGTTTAAAACATAACCAGTCGCCAACTCTGCATCACATAAAGTTGCAAATCTTCACTTTAAATCCTGTTACAACCTTTGGATTACACTGCACATGACCATTTCCTGAAGACAATACAAATGAGGACAGAACTATTACCCCACCTGATGCTAATAGTCAGTTGTGTATCCTTTTTGTTGGAACTGCCTGCAGTCGTTTTTTGTAGTTTTCAAGTCTCACACACATTTCCTGAGCAATCCCAGCCCATTCTTCTTTGGTGAATCTCACAATCTCTTCCAGATTCGATGGTCTTTTGGCATGTTCTTAGTCTTCAGGTCATTCCACAGATTTTCAGTGGTATTAAAGTCAGGGTTGGAGGTAGATCTTCTCAAGGAGCGACGCATGTTTTACGGATCCAGTTTTGCTGTTGACTGCTTGAGGTTTTCTTTCAAATCTTCACGTATTATTCCTTCCAACTAAAAGAATTTGAAATTCCCAATTCTAAATGCACTGAGACACAACAAAAATACTGCCACCACTGTGTTTCACTGTGGGGAGGGTGTTCTTTGGGTTTAAGCCTCTTCCTTCTTTCTCCTAACATTAACTGTCTCTGGCCAAAGAGCTCTAGTTTTGTCTCATCTGACCAAAGGACGCGATACTAGTATGGATAGTCTTTCTCCAGGTTTTCTTTAGCATACTTCAATTTGCAGTTAGCTTCTAGTTATTTGAGACATCAGTCCTGATTTAGCTAAGTCATTCATTTGTGTCTTGGCACAGAGTCTTTGAAGGCTTCCTACTTCTGCCAGGCTTGTTCTGGACTTTGTGGCTCTATTTGAATTTTTTGATGATGCATTTCACTCCAGTTCTTGATACTTGGAAAAGCTGTGACAACTTGGTATATCCACTTCCTGCTTTGTGAGCATCAACATTTTTTTTTCTTCTCATTTCTAAGCTAATTTCTTTAGTAGCACCTGACGGATCAAACTCTTGAGGTTTTAAACTGGCTGTAACTTGATTTTACAAGCTTTCAGTGTTACAGAGTTATAGCACATCATTGCACAGCAGTGGTTTGCGCTATGGTTTAAAACATTTCAGTTTTTTTCAGCTAATAAAATGGATCTTGGTCATTTTTGTTTTTTCTAAAATATTCTATTACTGTCAGAGGTGGTAAGTAATGAAGTAAAAGTACCTTTTTACTGTACTCAAGTAAAATTTTCAGGTATCTGGGCTTTACTTGAGTATTTATTTTTCTGACAATTTTTTACTTTAATTCCTACATTTTTAAATAAATATTTTACATTTTCAAAACATGCTCGTTACTTTAGGTTTCATTTTTAAATCAAACATTGGGTCTCTATATGTGGCAGTATGTTTTTTTTTTCATTTTGTTTTTTCATTTTGTGAAACTTACTGCAAAACAAACTGAGGTAGACTAACTGTGTTATTGAAAGGTTGAATGAAAATACTCTCCAGATTATTTTGCAGTTGTGTACATCCACAAAGAGCAGCAGGTCAGCTGATCATAGCCAGCTCCTAATTGAAATAATTAATATAATAATAATTAATAATATTAATAATTTACTTATTTACTTATTACTTATAATTATTTAATTTCCACATTTACTTGAGTAAAGAAGTTGAATCAGTACTTCAACTTTTACTGGAGTATTTTTTAACACTAGTATCTGTACTACTACCAAAGTACAGAATGTCTGTACTTTGGCCACCTCTGTGTATTGTGTGCAAATATAAAATGACTTCTTTTATCCAGCCAACAGTCTCAAACCTGAACATCTGAATGCTACAAACATGCCAGCTGGAGTTCCTTACCAAACATCTGAATGACTCACATCTTTGCACCTCTTCCATGTTTCTGCTAATTCAGTGGTTCCTAGGAAGGATGATCTGATCTCTATAGTGAACACTCAGTGTCAAACAGAGTTGGGAGACGCTGAGGAGAGGAAAAGCCTGAAACCCTGAGAAAGCCACAGAACTGGGAGACAAGGCTGCGTGGGAGGAAGTGAAAGTAAGACACTTCGCTGGATTTGCAGTGGGGCTAAGCTGCCTTCTGGTTCTACGTGACCGGCCTATACCGCCAATGCAGGAAGGCTTGAGCTTATCTCAACGCACACAAGCAGCACCGCTGGCAAAAGCACCCTGGCATGGCTGTGGGTGCTGCTGCCAGAGCGTGACCGATGGCTCTCCCTCTCCCTCTCTGCCTTCTCATTTTAACGGTTATTCTCTCTGACAAATGTTCATCCAATCCCTCTGTCATTCTTATTCACTCAGGAGAAAACATATAAGGGTTTGATACTGATGTAAAGCATAGTGGCAACTGACACTTAAGGTGGATTTTACAGCAGAAGAGAGTCCTCCCTTGTCTTTATAATCTGTGTGATGGCCAAACCCATGGCCACACTCTAAAGTCGGTAACTCCCATGTATTCTTTATTTCCTCACTTAAAATAACACTTTAATTTGCAGTATTGTTGATTGGTTTGAATACATTTGTTTCTATTTGTAAGCGCGCACATTTAGTTTACTTATGTAGGCATACCAGTTCGTTATTTTGTTTGACTTTGACTAACATTTTGTTTCTTTTACTTACCTGCCATGATCTCTGGGAGTTGCCTGACAAAAGATGGTAGCCAGGGTTTGACACCCTTAAGTACCAAAGGATAATTGGACTGCACCACCATTTCCCACTGAAGGGGGAGAACATGTGTTTTCTTTAATTAAAAAGAGATTTTGTATTTGATTAAATATTTGAGTTTAGGGATTAGTAGCTTTGATTTTCGTCTTTGGTGTTAAGTTTAGTTAATTAACAAATCAAACTGTGCTGCATTGTTTGCTGTTTATGATTGTTTGTTTAGTGTACCCCCTTGTGTGTCATTATGGTCTGATCAGCCATTATATATACCCTGTGTGTCATTTCATGTTTGGGTCAGTTATGTTTGTTTCAGCAGTCATTTGGTTTGTTAAGTTTGTTGCTTTGACCTCTTTTATGAGCTCAGATTTATTACTTTTGTAAATATAATTTTGGGGTTAAATAAAAGGAAAACCCTATTTTTCTAATAACTCCTGTGACTCCTCCTGCTTTTTCAACTCGGTCCATCACACTGGAATGATTCATCGG
>VUQR01011639.1:0-24062 GCA_015108515.1 Hemichromis elongatus
GCCTGGACATTTGCAGGACTTTGTGTGGGGTAATGGGGTTGTCGGGGACGACTGACCCCTTAGGTGGGGGCTATGTAGCGGGCCGGGGCTGTTCGGGCTTTTGTTATTGACATTGGGGTTCTGTTGTGCAGTTCTGTTTGTTTATGTTGCCATGGTTACGGGTGACGCTCCCGTAGTGACGGTGTGTTTCCGGGGGAGGGAGCGCCATTTTGTTGTGTTGTTGTTGTTGCTGTGGTGGCCGCGCTAAGCAGTGAGCTAGCGGCAGTGTTCGTCTGGGCAGACAAAAATAAACGGCTGTGCCCTCTGGCCGAGCCGGCGGAAAGCAAGACCGAACTAAACCTCTGTCTCCTCCTTTGTCGGAGCTCGCCACAATATGTAAACCAATATTCGTCATAATATTAAAGAACAACAGTGGAGAAGAGGATTGTTAAATGTCCACAGCAAGCAAGGACTCCCTCTTTCCCAGGCAGAGTACCAATAGTCATACCCGTCTGGTTTTTGAGTATCTTTCTCTGGACAGGATTTCATTAATATTTGAGATTCTTCGGGAATGTTTTTCTCAGTAGTTTCTTGCTTCTGGTTCTTCACCCCCACCATGTGCTTGTGGTGCTGTGAAGTCGCTCCCAGGGAGGATCTGCTTCTAAAAGCTAAAGTCATGGTGCATTTTCACCCTTCCCCTCGCAAGAGGAAGTAAAACTTTCTAGATGAGCCTGTGGAAAGGTCATCAGGCACTCTTTCAGCTGCCTTTCTCTTTCACTCTTTTACTTGGTCAAGTGTGTGAGAGAGAGGGGGGTGAAAAAAACCCAAAACACAGGCCAGTGACATTCAAAGAAGTTAGACTCGCATGCTTCAGGTAATTGCAAGACGTGAATAAAAAACCAGTTTGTCCAGTCTTGAGATTATATCCTTTATTGACACGCCATTTCATTTAAATGTGTGTAGCCCTGTTTGTTTTGTTTTTGTCCATCAGCAATACACTCGTCGTATATTCACACCAAAAAGCACATCTGTAAAGAAAAATAGCTTAGCTAAAAAAATAGCTAACTGGAGAAAAGCAGCTCATATATATATAGCATACAGAGAGAAACCCAACAGGCATGTTGTGGTGGGGGTCTCTGTCGGGGGGGTGTCTCCTCACCAAAAATAGGCTGATCTAAATCTAACCTTTCTGATCTAAATTTTGTCCTGACTGCTGTTAGAAAGTATCACAGCACACATACTTTCACGTGATGGTCTGTCAGCAGGTGTGATCCAGGAGGCACGTCATGTCATGTGTTTGAAGGCGGGGACTTTATGGTTTATACTCGCTGTGTAGTAAAGTGAGCCCTTAGGTTCTGTAAACAATAATTTTTCTAAGAGCAAAAATGACTTCGGCTTCAGCTTCCCTTTACAACTAGAGCTGTTGACCCAAGTCACCTTTAAGTTTGTCATTTATATTTATATAAAGATTTATATATATTTTAAATAAGCAGAAAACACTCATGTTGGAAAAGACTGCAAACACTGGAAAGCGAAATTAATTAATTAATTAATAATAAAAAAATAAATAAAAAAAAGAGCCCTGCTTTGGTTCCAGGTGGAGACACACATCCCTCGGTGTAGTAAAAAACTAAATCTGTCACATTGAAATATGTGGAGTGACCCTTTGGCAATAAGGGAGCTGCGGAAATTTACTTTAAATCACCATAGTAACCTTTGCTGTGCACATAACCTGGTCAGAAGCTGGTCATATGTTAAGAGTTTTGGTTTAAAAATGTGCTGTAAGTGTCACGTTTTCACTGATTCTTTTATTTATTCTTTTAAAATGTTTGTTTTTACTGCTCTGTTTGCTAAATAAAACAAAAATCTACAAGTTTCTGCAGCGTTAACCCCTTTTGTGATCATCATCGTTTGATAATGTCTGCGATTGGGGTAGGGGGCGCTCACAGGGATCATTTTGTGTGGAAGAAGAGTCCCTTTTAATGTGGACGCACACAGAGGCTGAGGCAGAAAGCCTGGCTTAATAGAGGAAGTTAATAATCATCGCTATGACACTGGGGTTTTAGGTGTTGTCAGTCCGGCTTACACACAGACTATTCTCAAGTGTAAACGACCATAACGATACATCAAACTTGCACTATTAACATTTTTGAAGACTGCGTTTTCCACATCAGATTTCTGCCAATGTTTCTTTTATT
Source organism: Hemichromis elongatus (assembly GCA_015108515.1). NCBI lineage: Eukaryota > Metazoa > Chordata > Actinopteri > Cichliformes > Cichlidae > Hemichromis > Hemichromis elongatus. The sequence continues at coordinate 2,178 of VUQR01011639.1, forward strand.
CTTGTCTGTTATTAAAAAAAAAGAAAGAATGGCAGCAGCTGTCCTATGATAGTGAAACTATAACATTTCCACCTTCCTACCTTTCTTCATCTTTTGAATGGCATCAGACTTTTTTTTTTTTAAACCTTTATTCTTGGAAACACGATAACGTAAGCTGGAATGTAGTAAATAAATTTGCCATTGATTTTCCATTATCTCAGACATTTCACATTTTACAATGCACACAGCATTGTGAAATGTGGTCTGTACTATGGAACAAGGTGTGTGGGTGTGTGTGGGTGTGTGTGGGTGGGTGGTAGTGGGGGAAAATGTCTTCTTAAATACCAAAGACTGATCAGTCATTGCTGTATAATGTTGACCAATGTTATTGTTCTTATGAAGTGAGAATGATCACATTTTTGCATTTTAAACAAATTCATTACAAAATAATTTAACCCAGTTTAGACTTTATTGACATAAAATATATCACTGAGGACAGCTGTGTTCCAGTGGACCTTGTAGTTTATCTGATAACAGCATATTACACATTCATAAAAGTAAGCAATCCCCAGTTAGTTAGTTGTTTTGAATCTTGGAAAACTGAGTCCTATAAGACACAGCAGAGGTGCAACTGGCTGTGTGTAAAGTCTTATGGCCTCTCGTGGCATTCTCCAGGGCAGCCAGCAGTAAACTGACTGCTAGCCTCTTGAGACTAATATGCACTTATGGTTCTGTTGATTTGGAGACTTATGAACACCAACAGCTGCTTTAAATAGGATGGAAACACTCTGAGAGACAAAGTTACGTATCTCCCCTGTGCTGACGGTGTTCGTTCTTCCTAACTGAAATCCTCACTTGATGTAAGAATGTTCAATTCCTGTCCAAAAAAACTCAAACTCCGTTAACACATCATAGATTCAGTTTTTCCACCATGGAAACACTGACAATTGGTTTTCACCATATCATAGTTCCATTTCTTCCAGTATAGGTAGGTTATTACTGTTGTGTCGCAATCACTGGCTTGTTAGCTCTGCCCTGCCTACTATTTAAAAAAAAGAAAGAAAGGGGGATGATTCACAGTGCGTGCACAGACGCACTCACACTCTTGTGAACAGAGAGCAGGTGCTTTTAGCGAGACACTCGGCACACTCAGCTTCTCTGTTTCTGCTCTAACTGCAAGGTAAAAACCACATCTGGCCTTAAATCCTGAAATAAGAAGCCAGACAGGAGCTTCATGCTTTTTAGACTTAGATACTTGTATCGTAATTTTTATGTGTGTATATTTATGTTAACATTCATACGCAGAGTTGATGTTTTCTTTTAGTTTTTTGTGCTCTATCTTACATTTTACGGCTTTACTTATTTTCCTTGTATTTTTTTATTTGTTTCATGGTAAAAACTGAGCTCTACTGCCTCAAGTTTGAACCTCATAGTTTGTAAAGCAACAACCCAGCTCATGTATTCAAAATCAGTCAAATCAATCATAATTAAACAGATTTTTTTTTTACTTTTTATGTGTTTTTCCACCCCTCCAGTTTACCCAGGCCCTCCAAACCAGCCACCCTACCCCATGTCTCAGCCCAGCGGAGCACCATATCCAGTTCCTCCTGGATATGGAGAACAGAGTCAAGCCCCTCCACCGGGCTTCAGCATGGGTTATTCAGGACAACCTGCGGTCATGTACCAGCCGGCACCCATAGGGCCAGCTCCGGGCCCTGAATACGGTGGTCCACCAGGAGGGATCTCCCCAGCTCCAGCAGTCCCCGTTGGTGTCCCGCCTGGACTCGAATACCTCACACAGGTAGGGCAGAGAAAGGTTAAACCCGTTCAGTTTTGTTTTGTACCTTGTCCTGTCCAACAGCTGCTGGAATCACAATTATGATCTGAATGCACTTTTCTGCCAAACATATTTTGCTTTTCTGAGATGAGCTCTGTAAAATCTCTGCAGACTCCACTCGTTCATGTCTTTATTTGATCTGTTTAGTTATTCATTTGTGTTAGTGTTATATCAGTCATTACATTGTATGTTTTAGTATTACAACGTCCAAGCTGACAGGCAGAATAAAAAAAGAAAAGTCAGCGCAATCAGGTGATTGTGAGTCCTGTGTCTTGTAAAATGTCATGAATTTTAAACTCATCTCTCTAACAATGACTGATGATTCATTTAATCCTTCCATTTCACTTGGATTTTCTGTAAACCTGAAAAGCTGCTGGCCGTGGGCGTAGCCGGTACACTTCCTGGATCTGCTGTGTGCCTGTTAGTAAGAGAAAAGGTCACATGCTTAAGACTATAGAGAGTAAAAGTAGCGTTTTCTAGCTCTGTTATAGGCTCACCATTGAAATACTTGTTGTTTGCTGCACTTTTTGGTTATCATTAATTTAATTAAGGATTTGGAAATGTGTCTCAACGAAATCAGTTTCCTTTTTCTTCCTGTCCCGTTGGCCTTTTGAACCCCTTTAAATCACATCCAACATTGTTCTCATAAAAAAAATCTCTCTATGGGATTTCTATTAAAGGAAACACCTCCAACTGTTGCATTTTATATAAGTTAATATACTTGATTGGCTCTCCAGACAAAGAAAAAGAAGGTATTTTTGTTTAACCGGCAGAGTCTGACGGAGCTGAAATACTCGCTGGCTTAAAGAATGACTGTTTATGTGGGAAGGGAAAGTCGTTTGCATTGCAAATGGCTGATACGTGCTTTTGTTTTTAGAAGGAGTGCAGGATGTGCCACAGAGTTGCCTCGTTTTCAGTTTGCTTTCTCTCCTTTGGTTTTAGATCGACCAGATCCTGATCCATCAGAAAGTCGAACTCCTGGAAGGTGAGGCGCGCTTCTTGTTCACCACAGATTATTTAATCTTTCAGCAGCTCATAAGAAGCTGTGCGTGAGCTTTAAAACCTCTCAAGATGAATACGAATGGAAGAAAAATGATGTCTGCCCCTGAAATTCTTACTTCTTACTTACTTACTTACTTATCTTTACCTCGTTTCTCACCTTTTTCCCTTCTCTTCTACCAACCGCGCCCAGCATTCATCGGTTTTGAGACAAACAACCAGTATGACATAAAAAACAGTCTGGGTCAAAAGATCTACAAGGCCAAAGAGAAGAATGACTGCTGCACCAGGAACTGCTGCGGCTCTCTGCGCAGCTTCGACATGAAAATCACGGATAACGCGGACAGGGAGGTCATCCGTCTCATCAGGCCTTTCCGCTGCGTCTCCTGTTGGTGTCCCTGCTGCCTGCAAGAGGTCTGTCCACTCTAATGTTTCTGTGTTCGAGTAGAAGTGACTTGGCTAGTGTTGAAAGAGGTTAATGGGGTCATATTTCATTCATTTACCACACCTAGCCCAATATTCTTCCCGATCAAAAGCTTTTTCAGTGTCAAATCTCAGTACTCATCCATCATATCTGGGTAATTGTATTTGACCTAGATGTGCCGGTTAATATTTAGCTACAGTAAATATCTGAGGATGCTCTGATAGGGAAGAATAAACTCTTTACTTTCTGTAGCACTCGGTTTGTATTGTAGTTTATGTTAAGACATTCCTAATCACTTTTATGATTAAATAACAATAGATACAGAAGATAGTTCAGATAAAGACATTGCAGTTTCAACTTGGCTTTTAAAATAGTTTTTTGGGGGGTAGGAAGTGGGATATTTACTGCTGATTGGTCCGGGTGACCAAGGAAACTGCTCTGAGTTATCAGTGTGCTCTGTCGATAGGAGCTGTAGACCCTGCCTGTATCATTAGTGATCATTGATGGGAATTTAAAGTCAGTTTTACAAAGAAGCTGGCATTTTCTCTTTATGCAAGTTTGAGTTTTATGGTGAAATGTGCAGAGTGCACAGTGTAAGCAGTTATAACGAGGCTTCCAGAGGGCAATCTAAAAATCTACAGCTACTGACTGAAGTCCATCCAGGCAGGCTCAAGAAGATGGTCTTGAGGCCAAATTTAGAATAAGGGGAGGCTGATGATTCAATAGCTGTGTGATCGCCCATTAGACACTGTTAGAACATCAAATTCAAATTCAAACCGACTTTGGTTATTAAATTGTCAGTGAGATGCAGACTGTTTAATTATTTGAATTTCCCACAGAACATCTGGGATCAGATGGTTGATTTATTTAAGAAAACCTCTACAGATGTTATAAATGGGAAAGCAATACATAAAGGCTGATACTGTTTGGTACCAGGCTGTAAATATGGTGTTGAGTTTAACACAGGGAGACTGTGGGGGCAAACTCGCTTTGGTGTTGGCTTCTCTTGGGGGTGATGTCACACACACACAGTCGGATCCATTAAAATAACTGTTTTTAAGCAGGAGCCCTGTGCTGTTGTGGCTCAGATGCAAATAACATATGAAAAATAGATCTCTAACAAATTTACAGCTTAGACTTCAGCCGACCTTCATTGGGTGCAAAAAACAGTGTGCACACGTTAATCACACACGGTAACAAATGTTCACTCCCATCCTAGAGGCAGTATTTAGTCGTCCAAATAGAGATAACTGGCTGTTGAAACACTTTGTGTGAAGCTCTTTCCGTGGCCGGGGTACATTCAATGTCAGCAGGAAAAGCCAAGTCCAAAATTGATGCCATCCTTCACATTTTCAAAAGCTGTCCAGAGGGCCAGATCGGAGTCTTTGCCGGGACAATTCTGGCCCCCGGGCTTCATGTTTGACGTAGCTGGTTTAGACTGAGCTAAACTTAAAGTCTTCTTCTTCTTCTTTTTTTAAAATCCTGCTGCACAGGCAGAGGACATATTCCACTGCATAGCTAAGACATTTGAATGCATCATAGTCTAGGCTCACGTCTAGCTTCTCCACTCCCTTTTGGTGTGTCATGTGATCTTTTTTTCTTTTGTAGTGCGTGTTATATTGCATGTAACTGACATTTGATCCTGCTACTTGCAGCTGGACTGGAAGAAAACCTTAGTCCTGCATTCCCCTCTTTGAATTCCCATCATCTTAGATGGCAGTTTAAAGTAATATATAGTTGTTAATCCTTTGTCATGTAACATACAGAAGCCTATCAGTTCTTAGTTCTTCATAACAACTTGCAGCCTCACAGTCCTAGTGGCTCATACTTTTGCCTTTTCTCTCCTAGTCTTGAGTTGCTGTTGCTGAGTGGTTGCTGCTGACCTGTGTTTCAGTGCCTTTGTGTGCCACTCTGCTCAGGCAGGGGTTTGTTAAGACTGTGAATGGCCCTTTGTCGGTCCAAACTATCTCCTAGACACCCTGATCCTTTGCCATCCGTCCACTGAGACCTTTTTCTCTTCGCCCTGTGTAATCACATCGTTAGCGGTCTGTCTACAGAACGTTCCCACTGGCACGAATCCAAGCAGATATTCCCTCATACTGCAGCTCTCTGTTTACTGCCCAGACAGGAACCATGTGAGATGCATTCCCTTTGTTTACATGGATTCACAATCAAGCAGTCAGCCTCACTTATCATTCCTGCTGTCCAGCGTGACACGCTGTGCAACCGCGTGATGTTTTATTTATAGGTGTCGGTGTCCAAAGAGAACCAACTAAGCTCTGTGAAATAATTTTCTAATTTTGTGCAGAGCTATAGTTAGAGTGTCTAACTAACTATGTGACCAACAGATGGAGGTCCAGGCTCCACCGGGGACCACCATAGGGTACATCAAACAGGACTGGCACCCTTTCCTGCCAAAGTTTTCCATCCAGGGAGCAAACAAGGAGACACTCATGAGACTGGAGGGGCCCTGCTTTGCCTGCAACTGCTGTGGGGATGTCAACTTTGAGGTGAGCTCAGAGGGTCGTTGTTTGTGGGGGAAGCTGAACTCTAGTGATTTGTTACAGATCCACTCAGAGAATCTAAACAGGATTGGTAGCAGTCGCAGAGATTTTGAGGATGATTTTAATTAAATCAAAGGAATAGTTGATATAATGAAAAGGTTGATACGGCTCTTACCTGTCCATTAAATATGAATGTATGCCTCAAAGTCAGGCTAGTTTTCCAGCCTGTGCCCTGAAAAAATTAAATCCTCCTATTAGTCTCCCTTCCAGGTTTCCCACATGACATCCTGCACACATTACTTGAGAGTTGACATGATACAAATACTGTCTGCAAGGACAAAATGTCGAGTGGTTGTTGGAGGTTGGTGGCTGACACTAGTTGTGATTAGTTGCAGGAGGCTTGCAGGGGAAATGCAATTTGTAGACAGTCTGAAGCAGCTTAAACCGCACTGTATCAGATCAGGTCAGCTGATCTGCCAGGATTGCAGCAGAGCCTGATTTTTGTCATCTGTTTGCACAATCGTTGTGCAGATAGTGTTGTGAGATTTTCTGTATATCGTCATCTTCTTGTGTGTTGGTGAAATTGCTTGTCAGAATTTTCTCCCACTCGTCCAGTTACTTTTCCAACACTAACGGGCATTCATGGAAACTCATTTTTCCAATTATTTTGACACAAAGTGAATGATCCTCAGTGGTGCTGATGATCAGATTTTGCTACCTTTTATACAAAACCAAAAAAGCTGGTTTATGTCCCGGTAAGCTCACTGCATATTAAACGCATATTTCTCAGCAAGAAGGCAAAACAAATTTAAGCAAATCAGCAGCAAGGCGAAGAGTTTCCAGCGTTTAAAGAAAGCGAATGAGACAGGATTAACAACTTGTGACGAACGCTGGTATTTTTATTCTTCTGCAGCTGAAGGGGAAAGATGGCGACACACCCATTGGTCGCATCAGCAAGCAGTGGAGCGGCCTTTTGAAGGAAGTGTTCACTGACACGGATAACTTTGGCATCCAGTTCCCGCTGGACTTGGACGTGAAGATGAAAGCTGTGCTCATGGGCGCCTGCTTCCTCATTGTGAGTCCCCAATCTGTCGATTTTGAAATATGTGGCGTGTTGCTGAATAAAATAATTTCTTACTTTTGTACTTTGCAGGATTTCATGTTCTTCGAGAAAGTCGGAGAGGCCAACCAGCGCAGCAGTGTGTTTTCATAACAGAGGAAAAAGGAAACGTGGGGAGGATTGCCTGCGATGAAGGTGTTTTCCTGTTATGTAACATTTGTAATTTTTTTTTCTGTTTGTTTTCTTACCAGTCCCAGAATCTGTTTATTTACACACATACAACTCATTGTGAGCGAATAAACTCTTAATTAGATCTAAAATTTTGAATCTCTCCAAACTCAAAGACTGAGTTTTCAGTGTTTCTGTACAGTCTGTAGATGTTTCACCTCTTTTTTAAGCACATTGTCTTATTCATAGCAGACACTTTACATTACCAAAGAAAGTAAAAATTAGAAACAGATGTGTACACGCATATTTTGAATGTGCTTTTTGCTGCACTTCTGTTCACATTTTATTTCTTTATTTTTATTTTGTTACCATCAGTTTGTTTGTTATTGTTAGTAATTTTATGTGCTTGCTCGAGCTTTATGATAAGATCACAGTATATCTAGTATAAGTGCAATACTATTTTGTAGAACATGTATTCATTGCTTTGCCTTCATTTATCCAGTTAAATGGTGGCCGTCTGGCTGTCGGTCCATTGCTTTGGTATGATGGAGTGTCTCTGTACAGATACTTTTTTCTGTATTGGCTATCATCATATTTTGTATACAAATATTTTTTTTTTATTTAAAAGTTAGCTTTTGTTCATTACTTTGATGTATGCCCTACCAAACCTTCCTTTGAGCCTCCACTGTAGGCTGTATTTAGTGTTAATCAGCAAATGTCGGCATGCAAAACACACTAAGATATTATGCTTGACTTGGTAAGCGTCAAACCTGCCCTGGCTTCATTATATCAATGTCACTGTGAATATCTTGGCATAAGCATTTGGCACTAACCACTTCTGGGCCAGAGTCCCACTACACAGAGCCACTAGCACAGCTTTTAATCTTTTTGTCACTTATCAGAAGCCATATAGAAAAACTGGACGTTAGCCACGGTAATCCCATTCTGGTTATTTAGCTCAGGGTGGCATCATGTGCAAATGTTAGCGTGTAAATACACTAAAGCATTATTCCTGATATGCTAATCAGTAAATCTGCTTGACATTCTTTGTATCTTCCATGTAAATCTTTTAGCTTTAGGCCCAGTTTGGGCTAGATGCTAACTACAGCCAGTAAGTCTTTTTGTTATTAACTAAAACTTAAAGGAAACATTTAGCCACAGTAATCCGGCTGTCAGCATTTAGCCCATTATAAGGAAGTGATGTCATACCATCACGTAGACATGCTACCTAAGGTGGTTGACATGGCAAGCATCTTAACTACTAAACAACCCGATGTTAACATGCGCCACTGTTGAAGTTTTAGGGTTTAGCCCAACGCTCTACTGTGCCTAATTACAGGCGATACCTGCCTTGTACTAATTTTCATTTAGTTGACTGCCTTATAAAAATCCTGAACTTTGGCTGCAGCTACCCACTGTCACTTGTTTAGGGACGTGTTGCCTTTTAATAGTGTGAAGTTGTGAATCACACATTTTTACCAAAGTGCACTCTTTATGTTCAGCAACATGTCTTAAGCCACGGTGTATTTTTCAAAGCTGGTGCACAGACTACACTCTAAATGGTCTCGTGCTCCCTTTATGGCGTTTGATGGTTGCCCGTGACACCTCACCATCCAGTTTCCTTCACATATCACTGTTTGAATGTGTGCCCGGGTAATGACATAGGGGAGAGAGAAAATGCAGGTTAAGGGTTTGAGGGGAAAAAATTAAAAGCAGATGTTGAGGTTAGCTAGCATTGATCTGGCCTCATAATGGTTGGAAAACCCCACCGGCAAAACTTGCATGAAACACTGTGTAGTTCTTATGTCCCGGGAAAGAGTTGCTGCCGTTACAATGACTGCTGGAACAGAGAGAAAGACAGAGGGAGAGCTGAATGTCAACTGAATCCATGGACTTGTTTTCTTATTTGGTTGCTTTGCTCTAGCCTTTGATAGATGAGAGGTTAATGTTGCACTTCTGTGTTTAATAATCACTCGTCTCCAGTGTGAGCCCTAGTTGCCACAAGTGCTTTCAAATCCAGCTAGCTGATTGACATTACCAACAAAATGTATTGTATGTGCTTTCATAAATATATATGTATATGTTGAGTGGCCAGTACTCTCTAGGATAACTAACCAAAGCATGTACAGTTGATTTAAGTTGTGCACTCACATGTCATTGTGCACATGTCCATCCATCGCTCAGGAACATTGAGGCATGGCTTTGCAGTTTTTTTTCCTCATGTATGTTCACCTAATATTTTACCTGCTATTGCTGTGCAAATATTAAACTGGTTTTAGTGTGTCAGTTTACACAGGGTCATTCTTAGCAATAATACTAAAAAAAGGTAGTAAGACAAGGGTTACAGCGTCTCTCAGAGAACTTATTTAAGAGTCACAGAGTTGAGATCCTGAGTTCAGGCTAGTTTCCTAATGTCATGCACTTTCTAATGATCAGTGGACACAGACTTCTTCTTTTTTTTTTTTTTTAAATATATAACAGTGAGATGAGATGTGATGAACAGTATAGAAAGACATTGCTATAAAACAGGAAATGGATGCAACATACACATTTTAACACACCAAAAATCAGTTTATTTAACAACGTTTCTACTGCGATATGTACAAATGTATTAAAATAGAAAACCTGTGTGCAAAAGACGTGCTATATAAAACCACATTATGTCATCTTGTCACATGTCATCTTTCTTCTAAGCTGTTTCAAAAATATTAGTCAGTTTTGTCCTCGTCCACCTTCATTTTTCTACTTCCGTGTGTACCTAAGCGCTCCTGCAGTCAAGGGGCTCCAAGTGTTGGAGTGTGTCACTGTTACACCAGGCTGGTGTGGAAAGTTGGCCACAGCGGCCGCCTCAAACCTCTTCAGACCCTCTTCTCCGGGCTGATCAGAGGCCGGTCCCTCTCGGGCGGGCTGGGCCTGTCGTTGGCCGTCACTTTGATTAGATAGCGGCTGGCCAGCTGCAGGTTCCACTGGTATCTGGTGAGGATTTTGACGCAGTCCTCTCTGGAGCAGAGGCTCAGCGAATACAGCTGCTCCAACTGCACAGAGAAACAAGAGGAGCAAGCTCAGAAGGAGAAAAAATACCTACTGTGGGAAGCAGTACAAACACATGCAGCAGTTTATCGTGAGCAGCATGTAACATGTAGACGGACTGCAGATTTCTTCTCTTTAACTACTTGATAGTAAGTTTATAGTTAATAAATTTTGCTTTAACATGCTGTAAAGCACAGCTGGATGCCCTGTTAGAGCTACTCTGGACACAAATTTACTGATGGTTACATATTAACTTTACCACTACTGCCCTGTGGCGTCCTAGCATTAAGTGCACAATTACAATGTTGTGATTGCAGCCATTCCCCAATTCTCTGTGAATGTTACTCATGGCCATTGATCAGTGGTCTTTGATTAGTGGTTGTTGATCAGTGGTCATTAGAATTTGCATAATCATAAAGAAACCTCACAGCCCATTGGAGATCATACATATACTGTTCTGAGTTTCCTTGATGCCCATTTATATTTTACAGGTATAAACTGGATTCCTTTGGCTCATATTTTATCATTACTCTTAAAAAAACAGATGTAGGCAAGTTTGATTTTATTTAATTTTTTTTATTTGATGGTCTGACCTTTAGTTGCTGTTCAGCTCGAAATGGGTTCCATTCATTTCGTTGAAGTGCGTTATGAACTTCCTCCGTGGTCACGCCATGAACCGCCTCCATAACCTAAATAGAGCAATGAAAACAGCAGACAGTGAGCGGGAAAACTGCAATTACTACCAACCAACCAAGCTCTAGTTTACATCAGTGTCCGTCCACACTCGCAATGTATTTAGTAAAAACTTTGAAGGAATTTATTAGGTGAAATATGGCTGCAAGTTGTCCTCGTTTCTGTTCAGTACATATACGGGACAGAAGTGGATGTAGACAGGGTGACATCATCTGTTTGTTTACGCTCTCACCATCTTGATTGCTAAAAAGCTGATGTGGTGAGGAAGGGTTGTTGAAAAACCATTGGCTAATGGCAATGTGCGTGACCTGTGATTGACAAATTAGCTAATGAACGTGTGGTTTTATACCACAGATAATCCTCCATTTTTAAATATGATCAGGACCAATTTTTATTCAATTTTTATTTATTCAAGTGTTTACAGAGGTTATGACAGGAAGCTCTGTCCCCATTACCCTTCTATATGACTGGAAGCATTTTTGCAATTGCAGCTATCGCCATCTGTTGGCCTTCAGACAGAATGCAAATTTGAGACACTTCTGTATTGACTTCATTTTTCCAAAACGGAAGCTGCGCCCATGTTTTATACCGTCTATGATTCAGTAATAGCCAAAAAAGGTTTTTTGCACAACTTTTATGTCAGTGAAGCTGACTTTTAATTTTTTTTTTTGCTTCATAAAATTAGCATGAGCAGGTCATACTGACCTTCACTTTTGATCTAAATGGGTTCAGTTTTAGCACCATAGAGGCATAAGGAATGTCATCACTTACCTGTGCAATGAGACTCTCTCTTGTGTTTTTCTCCCGTTCTCTTAATCGCTCCCGATCTCTCTCTCTGCTTTCTGAGTACTCATCCAGCTGTGGGGTAGAGCGGGCCAGCTGGGCCATTTTGGCGAGGTTGGAACCCCCGACAATCTGCTGAGGCTGGGGTTGTGTCTGTATCAGAGCAGAGGGAACCATTTGCTGGGGTAATGCGTTGCCCTGGGCTTGATTAATCGTGGGTCTCCTCTGGAGTTTTCTAAGCACTTTCAGGTTGGGAGGTGGTGGTCGAGGAGGGGGAGCGATACTAGCCTCGCTCAACCTGCGCGGATCCTGTTGCATCAGCACACTGTGAGCCGGCATCACAGGAGGAAGGAGTTTGCCGTGCTGATCCACTCTGAACACCCCTACTGTATGAGCTCGGGGCCGATGTCCACCTAAGACTGACTCCAGGCTTCTAGTCATAGCTGAAGACAAAGGAAAACCATTTTAATGTGTAAAAACTATAAAGTAGATTAAAGTTATACACTAGTCAGTCAGCTGAGGCAGAAAGCTGGGCAACTACTGCTGATTGCTCTTTAGAAAACCAACATATTGGTGCAGACATTAATAATTTTCCCTTTATCTATCCATTTCCTTAACTGCTAATTGTGGCTGTGCTTGATCCTCTACCAGCTATCACCAGTCTGTAGAATCACCAGTTAATATAACATTTTGGACTGTGGGAGAAGGCCATGGAAGAACCCAGAGTGAGCCCACCTACTCCAGCTTCTAACAAGCTTCCTGATTGAGCCACCAGGGGGCAGAGTTGCTAAACAAAAGTAAGCAACTTCCACCTGACATGGATTTGATGCTTCATGAAAAAATTCTGAACTTTTTAGAGTCAAGACTGCATTTGCAAATAATTTATAATAAATAATTTTAATAATTGCTTAATTTAGCTGCATATAAAGGAGATTAACACATTCTAAAGGTCTTCAGAAAACACTTAATAATGAACTAAGACTACATGATGAAAACAATAATAATGTACACAGAGAATATAATAACACATCAGCTTAGGAAAAAAAACAGCAGTAATATATATATATTTATGTTGACTTTGTACTTTTCAGAGGTATACCCGGTGGTTTTGCTCACTACATTTCATATCCACATGTATTCTTAGTTCTTACCTGACATTTTCTGCAGATTAGATCCCTCCTTTTCCCTGCTGGGACCCGACCTCCAGCCACCGCCAGCCCTGCACAGGTCACCACAGTAAACACGCTAAACTTACATCTTTAGCTCACAAAACATATCAACTAAAAAAAAAAGGAAACAGCTGAGTGCTGTGCTTGTCATTGTACAATAAAACTCAGTGACTCAGGGACCTGAAAGGTAAATGTATATTTATGTTTTTTCTTTCCAGGATAACTTGTCAGTTAGATTAACTGAAACCTCTTTGTCACTGCTTTTTCACAAGACCTGATTTGTATCTGATCAACACATTATAAAGAGGCAACCAGAAAAAATTATTAAAGATGCAAAACTAAGTTTGGGATGAGTAAATGAATAGAATAGAATAGAATGCCTTTATTGTCACTATACAGTTGTTCAATGAGATACAGAATGAGATCAATGAGATCACTGACTCGTCCAGATGCTCAGGCGTTCCCCAGGAGCGTTCAGGGTTGACGTCTCCATGCCCAGTGTGTTGTAAACTGCCCTTTACTGGGGTTGAGATGTAGCCACCAGGGTTAGGCCCGGAGATACTGGAGGACATTGCTGCAGCAGCAGCTGCGGGGAGTGATGGGACAATGAGGCTCGCGGGAAACCAGCCGATTGCCATCGTCCTCTGGTTCTGGCCCCGCCACTCACTCAGCTCCAAACTGCATGGAGAAAGGGAAAAATAACTGGTTAATAAGGAAACAAATTTCCTACATGCTAAACAGAAGTCAGTAAAGCAAATGACTTCCACTGAGAGTAGGGGTCCCAGTAAGAAAAAAAGTCGCACATAAAATACCAAAACACACCCACGAGGTAATAAACACATAATGCTGGCAATGACATCGACTACTTACGCAGGTTACATCGCAGGCTCCCTACAGAGTTATGTGTAATTGGCTCGCTTGGTGGTCATTTGTAGTGTAAACACGTTATAATAATCAGCAAAACAATTATGCCTCCATGAAACAAAATATAATACATTCTAATAATGATGTAACAAGCCAGAATGTTCATGTGAAACACTCCCTCAACTCACATTTCCTACTCAGAAAGTCAGATCAGCCCCGCCAACCCAGAGTTGACAATCCAAGATGGCGGCATTGAAAGTAAACAACAGTAAAACTGCTAAACTTTAAATCTGTCTTTGATGTGCATTTGTGACTTGTTAAAAAAAAAAAAATCCATAAACAGAGCACTGATCAGGCTCTATCTATGAACGTGGTGCAGCTTATAAATCAGGCTTAACCATCAAAAGGTGCGTTTTAATGTTCGAGCATTAAAACCTAATTAGTAACAGAAATAATGTGTTAGCTTCTCATTTTAAGGTGAAACCGTGTGAATTTAAATAGCAGTATCCATCGAGGGGCTGGCAGGATACAGATGACATCTAATCAGGATTTACTCGACCGATTTGGTCCTCTAAAGAGAAACGCACATATTTTCAAGTAGGTTACGTAACACCTTCAACCATTACTCGTTCTGTTTGCAGACGTCACAATAAACTCACGATAAACAAATAAATAAAACTAAACTTGACTACAAAAACACTATTGTTGCCTGGATACCATGTCACGGCAGTCTGTATCACGTAAGCAGTTACATTACATCAGTGGGCTTAACTTCTTGCATTGTCGGTCACTTCTGAAGAGAATACTTGCCGTGTGATAATCTTATTTAACTTTGGCCTTTCAATGCATGACTTAAATACCTTTAATTGTAGATTTTTGTCTCGCAAACAATAAACCTCATGCAGTTTGTCAGATTTATATCCAACAAGATTGGCGGAAAAAAGTGCTAATCGTGACGCAGGTAATACCAACATACCCATCAGATGTATTACGTAAAATAAAAACAAAACAGAAAGGCAAGTTTCAAAGCTGCTCGACCTGTTCAGCAAAGTGAAATGCATTCGAGGACTCTCTGAGAGCGGAATGTCTCTGGTTCAAATCCCCGTCCCATCTCAACAAAGGTCCATTGTGCCAGCTAAATTTTTTCCCTTTACTCCCCTTTCGTCCCGCCCACCCTCCTTTCTCTCACCCACCTGTGGTCGATGACAGTCACAAGGTCGTTGGGCAAAAGTGTGAGCTTTCTGGGTTCGGCAAATTCTCTTATTGCTTGCACCTCTCTGGGTTTAGCCTGTGGAGGAAGACAGAACAGAAATGTGACATGCAGAAAAGTGCACAGACTTTAAGGTGTATTCATGAGGTTAGACCAGCAATCTCTGTTTTGTTTTTTTTTTAATGAAAAGGACAAGAAAAGCTTCGGACCTCTACAACCATCACGGTGAGTTGGGCAAAGCTGGGTCTGTCTGCAGGATTGCATGCCCAGCACTTTCGCATTACAGCATATAGCTCCTGAGGGCAATCAGATGGCTTCTCCAGGCGTTCGCCCTCTCGCTCTACACGCCACAAAATCTAGGGGTAAAGTGAGTGTCAGTGATGCTAAAACACTGAGTCATAGAGCATGCCAGAAAAACAAACAACATAAGGGCGGTGATACACATTCCAAACATGAATGACAAATACGTTGCCGGGCACAGAAATACAGAAAAAGCATGGCGTCAGTGTTCTGACAAGTACTTACTTGCCGACCCGACAGACCAAACCAGGGCTCTTCGCAGTACGTAAACATCTCCCAGAGAGTGACACCAAACATCCACACGTCTGAGGAAAGGGAGAAAGAGCCGATGCGAAGACTCTCTGGAGCACACCTGGAGAGAAGGGAGGCAGACAAACCAGAAGCAAAAGAAAGAGTTATTGGTGTTATTAGTGAGAATTTGTTTTCCCTTGAATAACATTTCTAATTATTTCCTGGTCAAGCTTCAAATTTTACCCCACTGCCCTCACCATGCAAATGGTATCCGTCTGTGTGCCGACATGATGTAGTGATCTTTCTCCAGGCTCAGGCCTCGCATCAGACCAAAGTCCCCGATCTTCACCATATCCTTGGATGCCAACAGTACATTTCTTGCAGCCAGGTCCCTGTGGATGAATCTCCTGCTCTCCAGGTACTCCATACCTGACACAATCTGCGTAGCAAAGAGCCAAAGGCGGACCAAAGAGTACTCATACTGACGTGCACGCAGGGTGTCGTAAAGTGAGCCCAAGGCGGCCAGCTCTGTTACCTAGAAGAAAGGAATAAAAAGGATTTAAAAAAAAAAAAATCTGGCTCCTAAAAAACACAGTAGTTTGAATTAATTATTTCTAGTTTACCATCTTGAGGGGCTGTGTGAGCACCACACCATAGAGTCGTATGATGTTGGGGTGGTCTAGAGACTGCATGACAGTAACTTCTTGGAGAAAGTCTTTTAGTGTGTCTGCCTGCCGGGACATACTGCTCCTCAGCGATTTAACTGCCACAGGCAACTGAGGAGAGGAAGGGGATAAAGACAGTAGCTCAATTTTAATCAGGCACACAGATGGTCACCTCACATCAACAAGCCAAAAGGAGGCAAGGTTGTGTACATGTGTACACGCCTTCTCATTCCCGGGTATAATCATAAAGAAGAACATGAAAGCCACACTGAAGTCACCTGCTGATATTTTCTTTTTTTTTTAAATCAACGGCTAACAATATTTATACGGTAGGGTGGAATGACAAGTTATCAGCTAACCTTAGAAAGCTTGGTTTACAAGTTGCAATCAAGTGGTAGTTAAAATCTCCCACATTAGAGTAGAAAAAGTACGTTTACACCTATTTTCATTTGTCTCTGTAGAACTTGTTTCCCCTTATCACACAGAAAGGGATATTATTTTTTAAATTAATTCATTTCTACATTATTACAGTTTAAACATTGGAGTATGGCTTCTCTGACTCACAAGCACACGTTCACTATGGCAGCTAAAACTGTCCGCTATGAGCAAGCTTTGACCTTTACTGAGTCATTTTTGGAGTGCTTTTAATTGAACTTTCTGACTAATAACATGGAATGCTACGTGATTAATTACACTAACAGTCTGCTTAAGAAGTATGTGCTCCAGGTTTTTGTGAGCATACTATGTGAGTTATACTTTAGTGAATGGATGTACCTTGCTAACCAAGCTTGCTAGCTTGATTAGCAACATAGCAAGCTTGCTGTTAGCTGAATGCTTAGCACTTGCACCCTGTCATATCCAAATATTATAATTAGACTGGTACTAATATAATGTTTTTCTGCTCTATTTGACCACTCAAAGTGTCCTCACATTTATACAAGCACATATCCCCTCTATGCCTAAAGATCTTGCACAACATTCAGACACAATTACACTCCAAAGGATGAACTGGGATGACGTTATGGTGGTTACGTTCACCTTTTGTATATAGCCATGGCCAAAACTACTTTAAATTGATTTGCCAATAACAGGTTTTAAAACTTATGTAATCTTTGTAAAAGCCAAATAGTTTTTAAAAAATTGCCAAAGGTTTTGGTCATGACAGCACAGTTTCCATTTTGCACATCATCTGCAGAGAAAGTCCAGCAGATCTGTAAAACAGGTCCTCACCACTCTTCCAGTGGGTGTGTGCCACTCTCCCCTCTTCACCACCCCAAATGACCCAGAGCCCAGCTTCTCCGCCAAAATCAGCTCATTGTCTTGGATCAGACAAGGAAGAGCCCGGACTTCCAAGCCCTGTGCTTGGCCACCTCCTGTTAACTGCTCCCCACCGTCTGGACCTCGGCCACTGAACACCTGTGTGCATCATTAAGTCAATAAAAATAACAAACTTAATATCAGCCTTGAAAAATATAGTTAACACATAACAATCCATAACAAAGGTAATGCAAATCAAGTGTTTCGGACCTTCGGCACCGATGACCGCATGCGTACATTTGACTTGTAGCGTTTCAGAGCATCCCATAGTCTTCTTTGTCCTGCAAGGAAGAAAATACAGAAATGTTTACATTTTCTGTTACTGTATATTAAAGATAAGATAAGATAACCTTTATTAGTCCCACATGTGGGAAATTTGTTAAAAGGCAAAATATCTTTAAATCAGCGGTTGCTCAGTAAGTAATTGGTGCTTTCCTTATACTACACCCATCTGAAATGGTACACACAAAATAAATAACCGTAACATTATCAAATAATAATTGATAATAAAACTATGCAATAGTTGCTGTTCTGTGGGACAGTGTGTTTAAACTAGGTAGCGCTAGTATGTTAGTAACGTTAGCTGCTATTAACCATATTAATATAAGTATGCAAACAAGGTGAATTTATTTACATTAGAAAAAAATTCGAAGTATTTTAAAATCAGGGGAAACTCCGAGAGGCCAGAAGATGTGGTTAAGAGAAAGATTTCTTTTGTGTTAAAATCTTTATGAAAATAGGATTTAATTCATTGATAAATAAGGCCTACACTGATTACCCTTAAAAAGGCAAAATTCTGCAGGTAAACAGGGGACAATGTTTTTGTTTGAGGGGCACTTAAAGCCCATCTTTCTTTTGTGATTAACCAGACCTCTATTACTGAGCCTAAGGGGAAATGTTTTCAGTCAGAGGGAGTATTCATTTACACCCAGGATGAAAGATCAGAGAAGATGTTCAGGCTCACCAGGTTTGCTGATTCCTATCTGCTCCAGATCGGCCTCTTTGACGTAGCTGAAGTGCTCAATGCGAGTGATATTGAGGCCATCTCTGATGCGCAGGTAAAACTTCTCCAGCTGAACTTCAGCTAGGAGTTGGTATAGCCACTGAGTGTCCTGGTCCATCACCATGACCTGGCTAACCTTCCTGTTGGGGTTATAGGTCAGAGGTTATTAGACAGTGGAGAGAATTTCAGGCCTTTTTTTTTCCTTCTTCTGGAAAAGCTAATTTTGTTTTAGTAGATGAAAAATTCTTAATAGGAAGAAAAATTTCCTCAGCTTATGCTCAGGTCAACTGGGGGAAAGCTCTTGCTAAGCTTTTAAAAAAGAGACAACTTTTCTTTCAGCATTGCAAGAATCTCATAATAATGGCCAACTTCACATGTGGTTTGCATACCGCTCACATTTTCTGTCAGATACACAAATAAGGTCACAGTGACACAAGTGGTGAAACATGGTAGAAGATGCCGTTATGTGAAAATGAAACAAGCGCACAAAGATACCACAAACAAAGACTAGCATGACATTGCATAAAAAATACAAATAAACTTGTGACCAAGGACTGTATCTAAAAGATGGACATTGCTTTTGAGTCTGGAGAGTGAAGCTGACGTGAAGAGGTCTTCAAAATTTGCGTGTAGTAGGTTGATGTGTTGTAAACTGTTTTGATGTGCTCGGGAAAAGAAAGACTACATTATTGCATAAAATACCACTGGTCACATTTTCCTGGTTGGACCAATCAGTACACTCGACACGATGACAGAAAATATCTGTATTAAAATCTAGCTTGACAGTCTGGTGAACCACTAGTGCACCTGCCTCAAACCCGCTCTCCTTCGCACTTTTCTCATTCACAAAGTGCTCAAAAAACCCGAACATTACAGCTAACAGGTGGATTTTCCTGTTTGAGTGCAGCTAGCAAACACTGAAGAACTATTTACTGCTTTAGAGACAGAGAGTGAACATGAACAGCCCAACCTTGGTTTTTTAATAGAACACTCATTGGTTCAGCCAGGAGCAGCACGGATATGACCCTTTTAACTGCTTTTTATTAGTTATTGTTTCTGTCACTAGTTAGCTCGTGTAAAATATTAGCAGCAACCAACCAACCAACCAACCCAATGACGTCTCTTTCTGTATGTAAACAAAATGGCGTTACACATGCTCTAAAAACTTCCACTTTAAACATTTATTTCTTAAATCCAGCTTCACAGTCCGAGTCAAATCTGTGGAGTTCTTGAGAGGAGGGCTCCATGGTGTAAATTAGCCTTTATACGTGTAGTCTTTCATGTCTACTTCAATCTGGAACTGATTTTGATGCAGACGTTGCCACCTTAAGAGTGTGCTTTGTCCCTCAGTGTCTTAGTCAGATCCAGTCTAGCATAAAACCTCATAATAGACCAGTCTACGCTTGTGCATGACTAATTTTGAACCTCAGAAGCAACAATCCCGGTGTTCTGTGAAAAACACAGTTGGAAACTTTAGCTTGTCTGAGGTTTAGGGGCACCAGTCTAACCGGATCCTGTTCGTACAGTATTTAATTTATGTAACTCCAGAAGTGATACTGTGTGTTGTAATAACTCTGAAACAGCTGCATGTCTGTGACTGATATGAGGGCTCTGGGTATACATAGTTATAATTTACCATTGTTATTGCTGATAGTTTCGAAGCTCTTTGTCGTGAGTGCAACAGAAGGCATGTATAACTTTGGATAACTCCCCCACAACTAGAAAAATCAAAGGTTAAAAGTCAGCGAATTCTTCTTTTATGAGTTTAATCTACCACTCCTGCTGTTTAGTTTACAGGAAGATTGTACTGCCACAAAACACTTGCTTATCACCGAAATAAGCCCAGCAAGTATGAGTCTGGGAAGGCCTTCAACATTCCCCTGTTGGCCATGCTGAGGAAAAAACAAAACAAAAACACCTGGACTTAGCAACTAGCTGAGCTGCATTATCTTTGGCAATTAGTTTTCCTCATTCTAACAGCCATGCATAGGATGCAAGAGGGCACTAGCCCGGGCTTGCATTAAAATTTCTAGGGACAACTCCCAATTAAATTAGCACTTGCTGCAAGTTAAAATCAACTCAATTCCTTGCAGGTTACATTCAAGTTAATTAGTGAAAGCACACACACACACAAAAATGCACAGCGGTAAACAAAGATAACTCTGTGATCATTGTCTTTATGTACACAGTGATGAATATTTAACCTGCTGCCCAGCTACTGAAATCTCCTCTCAGTCTAATGGCACGTGAACCCAAGGAGTTCAACTATGAAGTTGGCCTAATGTGGCTTAACAGTCACGTGTAACACTCCCCCACCTTCTATCACAAAGGCAGCTTCTTTTTTTTTTTCCCTTCCCAGCTTCAAATACCAAACGGTGTTGTTTATCCAGTACAGGTGCATATGTTTACACTCCAGAAACTTAAGCAACTTAAGAATGAATCAAGATGAAACGACAAGGAACCGCTGAGGAGGGTTCTTTCCAAAGAAAGTGTATATTTTTAGTCATGACTTCAATATTATAGTCCACAGACAATTTGATCTGTGATTGAAAGGGTGCAGGGTGTGCAAACAAAAAGGACAGTATGTGCATTAAGAGAAGTACTTGATTTCTTACTAGGTGAAAAGCACTAATTAGTAAGCATACTAATATGTACAGTATGCAAGTAGGCTAATAACTGAAAAAAAAATAGTACTCAGAGAATAAAAGATAATGTAGTTCATGCGGCAGAATATTAGTTACTTTACTGGATCTGCCATATAAAGAGCTTGGTGGTTTAATTATTAATAAACTGTATGCACCTACTTTAATACACGGATCATATCTTTTGTAGCTGTATGAAAACACAGCAATCATATAAATGTAAAAAACTAATAAAAAGTGGAGTATTTTATAGATACATATAGTGAAACACACTAATATAAAAACACCATGTAAGTAACCCACACAGTACTTTAACAAACACAATAACTCGGAATTTGTTCTTAATTATTCTTCAAAGGAAATGAGAGTCGATTACAAAGGGTACATTTAACATAGTTTCACATTTCCTAATAAATAAAAAAAGCTATTTAAACAAACTTACTTATATTATTGAGTTGTTGTTTCAACGATTTAGTCGCCGGTTGGTGGCTCTGTCTTAGCCACAGACGGTTCGGGACAAGCGATCCATATTTGCGGTGAAACCTGTAACGACGTCGACGACGGTGCTTCGCTTCAAATCAGAGCTTCTTTCTGAGCCCGAAACCCGCTCTTCTTAAATCACCATGTGACAGATCCTATGTGTTTTTAGACACAGACTTGCTCTAGATTATTTTTTTTCCCGGTGACAAGCGAATAAGTCATCTACCTGTAACTCTGCAGGTTCCTTTCCCACCTCTTTCCTTTACCTCACTAGACCACACCCCTCTGGGACTTCTCTCACCTGGGCTTTGAACACAAGGGGAAACCTGCTGACAGTAAAGTCACGGAAAGGGTTATAACCATAAAGTCAGGCTTCACTCATTGTGGTCTGAGTGAAGTAAATGTATTTTTGTGTCAATCGTTGCAAAATTCTTTACCTGATTTTAATGTAAAAAAAAAAAAAAAAAAAAAAAAAAAAAAAAACAAAAAATAAAAAAAAAAAAAAAAAAAAAAAAAAAAAAAAAAGC
>VUQR01011639.1:24082-43785 GCA_015108515.1 Hemichromis elongatus
AGCACATTTGATAGGAATAAAATGTACGTCCTAAATAATCTGATTTAATCTTTAAGTATAAATATTAAGTCACTTGTATGTTTGAGACAGAAAATTAAATTATATAGCTACTATTAAATTATAGTAAGTTGTAATACTTTGTTTGCCACAATGGGTTGACCTATGACCAAGCTGACATCAAGAGATTTTATTTTACTGTAGAAAGTCTTTGCTCATAACAAGTAAAAGCTAAGAAGCTAATTAACCCCAGCTAATGTTAGCTAGATAACAAAACTGTTTTCAATTAGTAAACAGTGTAAACAGTTTTAGTAAAGCAGATCAAACTAAATTAAATCTGTCTTATTTCAGTTAAAATATTAACTAATTGTATTTAACATTAGCTTCAATGCTAATAGCTTTTTCCTATGTTCACTTACTTACCTAGTACTAAATTTACCTACTAAAAGTTGGTAAATTTATAAGCAGGTAAACATTGGGGAGCTAAAACTGCTTAAAGTTTCAGAAAAGAGTCACCACTAAATCCCTAATAAAGAAATAAAGTACTTAACTATCATTGACATATAGCTTAACAGCAATTTGTTCGATAACTTTGAAGACATTTTTGATGACCATCAGGGCTGTATGAACCCTTTAGCAAGTACTACTAACAATTAGGTAAAACTTTATGTTTAATTTTAAATTTTGTGGGTTACCACTGCAGTAACTAGCACATGTTTTTGTATTGGTAAAAACCAACAAACTGTGTGGTCACTTCGTAAATACATGTTAATAAAACGGCAATGTGTGTTGTCTTACTAATACATGTACTGCTTGTAATGTGATTACTTTTAATCAGACATTGACTATAGCTTGAAAAGAAGATAAATCTCATTCTTTGGTAAAGTGTTTGTAAACAACCAAGTTTTTGTCACTGTATACCAAAGACATTAAGAATCACAAGATGAATTAGCCGTACATGTATGAGCTACATAATGGATCCAAAAACTGTCTTCAGGCTGGATGTTTGCTATGAAGAATAATAATAATTATAATGATGATTGAAATAATATAACAATATAAAAAATGACAACTTTCAAAATTATTAGACAGTTTAATTAATACTACTTTTAGTTTAAATCTCTGACTGTATTACTGAAAGTATTACTTGCGTTAACTGATCAGGAAATGACCATAATAAATCATAACACTACTCACTGTGAATAGTGTTTTGATTAATTTAAGTTAATGAATACTAGAGTACAACCTGTTACTACAGTGTAATTAACACTATTGTGTTATTCTTAAAACTAAGCATGGCTGCAACCTGCTATTAGATTTGAGTCATGTGAAGTGTCACAAATGGTTTTCCATTTCAGTGTTTCTTTGCTCCATGCCTGTTGTTGCTGAGCCAGTTTGACAAGATTTTTAGCCTCTCAAGTTGCATTTGAATGCAAAGCAGGCAGCACAGATAGAAGGCCTGCCTGAACTTTGCACTTCCTGGTACAGTGTCTCTCTTACTTTAGTCCTCTCTGCCAGCGTGCCTCGGTTATATAACCCTGACAGTGGAGCAGCCTATCAAAGCACCGTGCACACATGATCACCTTAAAAGATCTGTTTCCACTTCTTTCAAGCACATCCAGCTCAGATATGGCTTAACACACACAACAGGCTTGTGAAGACTTAGACCTCTTTCGGGAATATGTTTGGGGTTTTTTTTGTCATTAGCAGCAGACAAACAATAGAAACATTAGGACATAATTAGATGAAAAATTATGGTGTCATCAATTTAACCAGGATGACAATAAACCATTACCTGTATTACATGTACATGTATTTAGAGAGAAATGTGTCATTTCAAGCAAGCGATGAGAGGCTAGAGGCTGACGGGAAGTTTGTGAAGGATAGATAGTTTCCTGTTCTCCTAAATCTGATGGTTTTCTGTGACACTGCGCATAACTCTTATTTATAAAAAAAACAAGCTTAGCTGGAGTTCATTTTATTTCTGTCTGATCACAGCAAGACAGGTAGTACCATCCAAAACATAGAAAAACAAAAAAAAGGGGGATGAAAAGATACATATAATAAAAAGCGGGAAACATGGCTTATGCATAAAGATAAATATGTTGTGAGAGCTTGTACATGTGAAGTTGTATTTTTGAAATGAGTTACAGAAAAAATATTCAGTAATGTGTAAACTGATATTTACACACAGAAATATTTGACACATATATTTATATTTTTAAGTAATATTTAGAAGTTTTCACATTAGCAAGCTCTTGTATTTTGCAGTGTTTTGAACTCTGCACGGGCGAGTCATTGCTGTGAAAATGATAAATGACACGTCTGAGCTGAAAAGACCAGAAGCAGAAAGAAATATAATAGTCTTCGCTGTCACTGCGTGTAACTCACACACAATCAGACTTATATTCATACAGTAAATAAAAGAAATAAGAGACTGAGAACCAGTGCTTCCTCTGGCCTGGGCTGGGTCCGCCCTGTCAAAAAATCTTAATTAGCTTAAAGAATCCCATGAAGAGAAATAAGATATATGGAGGATGGCTAAAGAATAGAGACTTTGTTAAGTTCATTCAGCATCTTGTTATGTCAAACCTTTTGTGCCTGTGGCGTGTACATGCTGCATTGTGTGGCAGTTGTGTGTTATAAAACTCCACAAAGGCTATTTTTTCCAGTTATAATTATTGTTGTAGTAAAAAAAACAAAACATATTACTCTGAGCTAATTTTCACTGCTTTGGTCTTAACACTTTGAAAAGGAGTGGACGGTATTAGCAATTTACAGCCACTAGCCAATTTTTTTTTTGCTTTGAACAAAAATGTAAAGTAAATAGATCATCCTGATGTCCTGAGTTCAACTCCAACATCTGGCCAGGTCCTTTCTGTGTGGAGTTTGAGTTGCTTCTCTCTCAGTCCTCTGGTTTTCTCTGTGTTAGCCCTGCGATAGACTGTGGATCAGGGTGTACCCCACCTCTCAACCTATGGTAGCAGATTTCAGATTGGGTGGGCTCTGTGGGACTTTCTTAGATGATATAGAAGCAGCTTTTTCGTTGTTTATATTTTTTTAATTCCTCTTTTCTTTAATCAGCCTTTCTTCACACAGTAAGCTATTTATTCTATGCATTATGGCTAAGGAACTGAGGAATCTATCTCATGGTTAAATCCACCTTTAATGGAACCAGCTAATTCGCACATGGCGTGTTGTCCTGAGCAGCAGCCTCATGACATTTTTACCTTATAAGCAGGCAAAGACAAAGTTCAATTGTCCCGGCTGATTTCCGTCCTCTACACAGACAGTACACTGTTCATACTAGATATTATAAAGTTGGTACAAAGGAAGAATTTGGTGAATGAGTCGAAGCATCACCTGCTAAAAATCCTATTGATCTCTGGTCCACCTGATGTAACCTAACTCTAACCACGAGAACAGCTGCAACACAGCACACAACAGTCCAACACAGTGTTCGTTACTTTTACTTTACCCCACAGGCATTTGAGCTGGCAGTACTTAAACTGTTACTCAAAAAGCCAGTTAACCAAGCTGTCCTAGGTAATTATAGCCCAACCTCCAACCTTGTAAAACAGCTTACTGATCATCTGCAGAGGAATGGTTTATTTGGAGTTTCAGTCAGGTTTCAGAGTTCATCACAGTACAAAAACAGCTTCAGTGAAGGCTATAAATGATCTTCTTATACTTTTAGTGGTTTCTTTTTGACTTGTTCGCGATTTAGTAACACAAAAATTAGAAGAAAAAAACCCTGACTGATTTCAGCGTCATTACAGACAAAGATAAACAGCACCCTCTATTGAGCATGCGACGTAAATGATAGCGTTTTGTCGCTGGTGTAAACGTCATCACTCAGCGACAGCGTAAGCTCAGTAGTGTGTTTTTCTAGTTCCCTCTCATTTTTTCTTTTAAATAAAGCTTTTAAAGGGTTTTTGGACCAAAGCAAGGTTTATCGTGAATTATTTTGATTTCATTGTTCTTGGAAACAGATTTGTGGGAAAAAAACCAAACCTCCTGTCAGGAAGTTGATTCAGTGATTGTAAACACACATGCTTCGCTTGTGATGGTCAATTATGCCAAAACTCTTCGATATAAAGTTCCCAGGAGGATGTAAGAGTCTCCCAGACGGCTTCTGGTCAGCCGTAGACGTGTGGATAAAGAAACCTCATGTTGTAAACAAGCGTCTTTGCGGAGTTAAAGAGACAGACGGCAAAGATGTGGACCCAGACGACCTACGGCTCCTGCTGTGCGATCCTGAACTCTTCACAGATGTGCAGCTCTTCCTGATCAGTGGGGCCTCGCCTGCCCACGTACACGAACCCGACAAACTATGGTCCTCCAATGTCAGGACATTTATTCCCAAAGTAAACTGTTACGGGATAAACCTGCATAAAGAAATGATTCTGAAAGGTAAGAGCTTCTCACGTCTATAAATTGCTGTATCAGTTATATTCGTTTCTAATGCCTTTTGTTCTCTGCAGACTTTGGTAGACAACGAGTGACTTTTATTCCATTTGAAGAGGATGCGGAGGGAAACACATCTCCGAAGAAAGGCAATATTTATCAGATTCAGCTATGCAATCAGGAGTGTGAGGAATGGTGAGTCTGCAGTCATCATCTTTACATCAGCGCATTAGAACATAAAGGAGGAAATGCCTGGTTTTGGACGATAGTTTACGGATTGATTATACAATCCTCATTTATGCAAATTTCTAATCGGACAACCACATGACAACAATTCATTTCTTTTAGGCATGTAGACATGGTGAAAGTGCCCTGATGAAGTTCAAACTGAGCATTAGAATGAGAAAGAAAAGTGATTTAAGTGACTTTGAACATGGCACGGTTGTTGGTGCCAGACCCATTGGTCTGAATATTTCAGAAACGGCAGATCTGCTGGCAACTTGAGAGTTTACAGGGAATTGAGTGAAAAAGAGAAAATATCCAGTGAGCTGGAGCTCTGCTTCCTCATGTCAGAGGTCACAGAATGGCCAGACTTCCTCGAGCTGATAGGAAGGAAACAGTAACTCGAATAAACACTTTTTATAAAAAAATATGCCTAAGAGCATCTCTGACTGCACAACATATTTCAACTATTAAACTATTGTTTATTGGTTGAAATTAAAAAAAAACTTTGTTACATCGTCTCTGTTTTTTTATTCATTTTGGGTTTATCTTCTTTTTCTTGTTAATATTTAAAGCTATTTTCACATTTGAAATCCTGATGTTGAAATAAGTTAACTTGGAGCGGCGCACTCGGGAAAGGCAACATCACAAACTCTCAGTTAATATACAGGTTAGTATACTTAGCATAAAACGAGCACTTGCGCTTTATCCGCAGGTCACTGGAGATGTGTGCGCTGTCGGTCGATTCCTGGTTCTCTGATGGCGTCGCCTACCCCAAGCTGTCCTGGCTGTCCTCTGACCTGCTGCCTAAACTGGTGCGCTGGGCCACTGAGTGCAAGAGCAGCGAGTTCAGGAGCACGTTGTCTCTGCTGCCAGTGGAGAAGTACAGCCTCATGTACCAACAGCTGAAGGACAAGTACAAGGCCATGGTGAAGGTGAGGAGAATAGATGATGTGAGGCTTCTTTGTTCTTTTGTTTACGTCCTATTCTCTTGTGTTGATTTATATTAATATATATATTTCATACTGTTTCCAGGTTTGGCCTGAGGTTACTGATCCTGAAAAGTTTGTCTATGAGGATGTTGCTATTGCTACGTATCTCCTGGTTAGTTCAAATCTTCCTATTTATGTTCTTTTCACCAAATGAATGGATCCTATCATGATTATATTTGAATTAGCTTTTGAAATAATTAACAAACATGTCCATACAGGTACTGTGTGTGCAGGTAAAAAAACAAATCACTCACATGACCTTATGACAGGTGTCACAGGGTCATGCAACGTAAGCTAAGTCAATCAAGCTAAATGTGAAAAATTACCCTTGATCTTAGGAATCTATCCGTAGGTCACGAGTATCAGCAGCATCAGCAGTATTTGTCACTCTGCAAATTTGATTACAAAGCTCCGTAAACATGCAGTAATACTGAGTGTGTGTCACCGGGCACGCTGCAGGTGCTGTGGGCCGAGGAGAGAGCAGACGAAGGTCTGACTGCCAGGCAGTCCTTTGTGGATCTCGGCTGTGGAAATGGCCTCCTGGTTCACATCCTGACGAATGAAGGGGTGAGTTCAGTGCTTGATGATGATCATATAAAAGCAGCAGTTTATCAGGAAAATCTTCACGCTGAACCGAGTGTTTGATCTTTGTTATGAGTGACTGAATCTGCAGTTTCTGTTCTGGACACTGGTGACTGAACACTGATTGTCTTCTAAACTCAAAGAGCAGCTACTTCCTGCTTACATTCTCACCCAAAGTCCTCAAAATCAACCACAGTATGAGAACACTGTTCATATTTGATAGCCCCGTATATAGTGTTTACATATAAAACATTTCACACTAACTTTAGTAACGCCAGAAGCTCTGTCTTAAAGGTACAGTCAGTGATTTTTTTAGTTTATTTGATAAAAAAAAAAAAGTGTGTTGTCATAAATATACAGAGGTTAGTGTGCAAGTACTTCTTCCAGCAACCTGATATATTCATATAAACTTAGAATTAATCCATTAAAATTATATAGGAGGTGGCGCCAGTTTGTGGAAGCTGCCATGTTTCACTGTATTTAAATACAGTGGCCGGGAAGGACTACTGTCTTTTGATTAAAGGCTTTTTAAATATCTGTCTAAGCCAAAGGCTGAGCAAAAGAGAACTCGTAGACTTTTTACATTGTTGCCTGCACCTTTAGACTCAAGACATGAAAAATTACACCTGTGTTTTGTAATCTGAGAAGTGGTCTGCTTCCCCAAACAAGCAAAAATGCAAAGGCCGGAGACAGCATCACCGGCATCTTGATGAAGTATAATAGTTTTTCAACCTCACCTCAAACCTCGTTGCCTGAGCTGAAGTCAAGGCTCTAACACACGAAAATGTTCAAAACTGTGCTGATTTATTCCAGATATTGTCCCAATTGTTGTCAACGGATTAAAAATTCGACAATTTCCGAGCAACTTACAATGAGCCGGCTAAACAACAACAGTTGGTATAGGACAGAGGTTTTTTTTAGGATAGATAAACAGTTTGATTGCATTGTAACATTGGATGCAAGTTTATTCACTGAGTGTCTGATTCCAGCAATGTTGGATTCACTTCACTAAAGTTGGCTAACAGGAGCTAACGACAGCAAAAACAGCAGCTTAACCTGTATCGATCTCCTTTGTAAAAGTAAATCCTAACTAAAGATGGAAATCTCTCACTCAGCATTGACAGCTGAGGTAAACAGTAGGCTGACAGACGGGAAAACGCTGGAGCAGATCCAGATCTGGTCCAAACAGTGTAGAAACACATTGGCCGGCCATTGTCATTAAGGGTTACATTCTAAATTGAATGTTTTTGATCTGACTTGGCTGAGCGTGTGAATGTGTTTGAGGTCGATTAGCCTCCGTAACCATCATGCCGTGTTGTGTTGCAGCACCCTGGAAGGGGCATCGATGTTCGCAGGAGGAAGATCTGGGACATGTACGGCCCCAAAACTGTGCTAGAGGTAAGCGAGCCGAGCACGTGTTGTTATTTTTTTTTTTGACGTGAAATGGTTCGACTCTGTCTCCTCACTTTGTGCTTCAGTTTATTTTAATGACAAAGTACAATGCAACATTCAGAAAGAGGGACTGTTATGTAAAAGTAATGATCAGTGGGAATTTGACACCTACAGTGCTGTAAAAAAGTATTTTCCCTCTTTCTTTTTTTTTTTAATCATCAACCAAATTTCAATATTAAAAAAAGGAAACCTGAGTAAATGCAAACTTCAGGTTTTAAATGGGAATTTCATTTATTCAGGGCAATGAAAATCTATCCAAACATACATGGCCCTGTGTGGAAAAGTAATGGCTCCCCTAAGCCTAATAATGTGGTTGTGCCACAATTGGCAGCAAGAACTGCAATCAAGTGTTAGTGATAACTTTTGGCCCGCTCATCTTTGCAGAATAGTTTTAATTCAGCCACGTTTGAGGGGCTTCCTGCGTCAGCTGCTTGTTTAAGGTCGCGCCAAAGCATCTCAATTGGATTTAAGTCCACACTTTGACTAGGCCACACAGAGAGAACATGCAGACTCGACACAGAAAGGCCTGACTGCATGGTGGATTTGAACCCTGGACGTGGGCAACGGAGAGGCAACAGTGCCGTTATCTAATGCGAACCTGCTGGTGTGTTTCCGGGGATAAACTGATGGTCGTCCCGAAAGAGCAAAGCAGCCCCAGACCATCACACCACTACCAGCATGTATGACGTTATTTATTGATTGCTTTGTTAGATTTACTGTATGTCAGATGTAACGGGACTCAAACACTCCAAAAAGTTCATATTTTGTCCCATCAGTCCACAGATTATTTTCCAAAAGATGCTGTTTTTGTTCAGTCTCTTTCTATTGTTCAATCATGAACGCTGACCTTAACTGAAACAAATATGTTGTTCCGGGTTCCTTTGTGACCTCATAGATGAGTTGTCAGTGCTCTTGGAGTCAATTTGGGAAGCCGGCCCTTCCTGTGAAGGTTCACACTGATCCAAGTCTTCTCCATTTGTGGATTATGGCTGTCACTGTGGTTTGGAGGAGACTCGAAGCCTAAGAAATGGCTTTGTAACCCTTTCCAGACTGATGGATGTCAGTGACTTTGTTTCCCAGCTGTGTCTTTAGATTGTGGCATGACGTGCTGTTTTTCGTGATCTTTTAGTCTGCTTCACGTTGTCACACAGGTTCTGTTTAAGTGGTTTCTTGACTCAAAAGATTTGGATGGATTTTTATCACCCTTAAAAGTAAAACTGATCTAAAACCTGCAGATTGTATTTACTAGCATTATCTTTGTCTAATATCAAAATTTGATTGTATGGGTTATAATTATGCAGAAAACTAGGAGGGGAAAGTGGAGAAATACTTTTTCACAGCACTCTACATTTCTTGTAGTATATTTAAGAGACTTGTTTTTATGATTGCATTAAGATGCAAAAAGAAAATACTACCACAGACGCACAGTGCATACACATGTGGTCATACACACATTTTCAGAGAAACCTGACCTGAAAATGCTGCTTTCTCCCATCTGCCTCCTGTCCTCGGTCACTCATTTAACAACAAGCTGCTGACTGCTTCCATTTCAGGTCATCTATTATTGACCGATTTTAGCGGAGCGGATGTGGTAGAACAATCTCTCTGCGCCCCCGGGGCAGCTGTACTCAGTCCTCAACCTTTACTCTGAAGCTCTCTGGACTTCACAGACTCTTAACTCCTGTCATTTGTGATGTTGGTGTCAGGGCTGTCTGTTAAATATGAAAGGATTTATATAAACTCGCTTAAAAAAAAAAAAAAAAAAAAAAAAAGGAAAAAAAAGGACATAAAAGAGTTTATCTTCGCTACGAGTGGCAATGATTTAATTTAACTGTATTTTCTAACAAACCGGGTATGAGAACAAGACGGCGTGAATGATGACGACACTTGTTTTTGTTCTGCCTTTTTTTCCCCCCCTCTTTGTCAACATGTTTACATATGACTGACCTTGATCACTGTGGAATGAGTGTGAGCGAGGTGGTGGTACACATGAGAGTAGTAGTACACTACATAATATAATTTGTATTTAAGCTCGTGTGGAATAACAGGACTCTCGTTGCAGTACAGAAAAGGAAAAAAAAAAAAAGAAACAGACTGACTAATGAACTTTTGTTTTTCTGTCTTTCGTGGGAATTGTCTCTAGAAGTTTATCGTCGGTCACCTCTGCTCCCACAAATGACTGTTAAGTAGTAGCTTAAATTAATATTGATAAATTATTTGTAATTTACACAGGGACAAAGGTTTTTGTGTGTGTGGGTGTGTGCGGGTGTGTGACAGAGAGAGAGACTGTGTGATGTGGTTAATTTTAAATGTGTGTGTGTGTGTGTGTGTGTGTGTGTGTACATAAGGAACACAATATACTGTTAATTTTTTTCCAGATTATTCTGTATGACTGGGTAAAGATGTATATCCCCCTCTCACAATAACGAGCAAGAGTTAAGTGTGACGCCCCTCTCTTGCTCGGTGTGTTTTTGGTGCTGTTAACGATCACACTGGACCTTTGCTTGGTGAAAAAAAGACTTAAATTGAAAAAGTTTTGGCCTCCTCTTGTGGACAGAGGAATTGCCTGTGAGAGAGGGGGAGAAACAAGATTGTAGTCTACTTGAATTTTTTTTTTTAAATGTTAAGATTTTTTATTTCCTTTCTCTGCTTATTGACTCAAACCAACTTAATATAACAAGACGCCTTAGTTTGTATTGAAAACAAATATGAAAAAGATCTATGCAGGACTGTAAACGCTCAATGCAAAAGTGCAAGTCGTCGCTTGGCTTTCAACCTCTACTCAACTTTGTCAGTGCATTTCTGGAGTTGTGAATGTTTGTAGATGCTTTTTATGTCACTTGAGACTTCTTATTTTTTTTCCCTAATGTGTGCGTTCAGACAGAAAGTGAAGCGAGTTTTAGGCGCGGGGTGATTATACACAAACACAAAGACAGCATGGATTCACACAGTCAGAAGAATGCAGGGAAAATGTGGAAGATTGTACGCAAAATCATTACCCAGTCCTGGGGCAAGCAGAGACCCAGTCCTGGGGCAAGCAGAGCCCCCGTGACTGTGACACTTCTAAATAGTCTAAAGCAGGGGTGTCAGACTCATTTTACAGCCCACTTTGATCTTAAATGAGCCGAACCACAGAAACCTCACCTCTCTGTCAATGCTCACATGCTGTTTTTTAAATGTGCTTTATCAAATAAATGGTATGGTATGGTATGGCAAAGAAGCTTAACATTTGATGCCCAAGATATCTTAATATAAGAAAAAGAAGGGCAATTTCAACAATATGTCTCAGATTTCTATGTGATTAAGAAATGCTGCTGTAGCAGAGAGAAATCTCTTGGTGTGACTCTTGGGCTTGAATTGTAAGATTATTATTATTTTTTATTTCTATAAATAGAAAAAAATCTGTAATTTCAGTAATTTATAGATCTTTTTCTGTTTTAAAAAAGTGTAATTTTATAAAACTTTCTGTAGATTTTTTTTTTCAATTTTAGAGAAATATTTCTGTAATTATAAATTATAAATAAATAACAATTATCACTTAATTACTTTGGGATATTATGAATGGCCATGGGTGAGGTCTTTATTGGTAGCAAATGCTGTAAAACTGGTTAAAAATCAAAATTTCCTTTCTTTTTCACATTTTCCAAAACTGTCCATTGGGCCAGATCAGAGCCTTTACCAGGCCAATTCTGGCTCCTGGGCCTTATGTTTGACACCCCTTGTGCCCGCCCCCTTCAGTCAGCATTTTCGCTTTAAATTCTAATTGATGTCTGCATGTGGATGAACTGCAGCATGCAACCTAAACAAGGGTACAACATTTACTCCATTACATAGGTATTATTGCTCTGTCTTTTTCTGATTTATGACTGTTAGCAATCAACATTAAAGTGCAATACTGCAGGTACAGACAGTTACTGATGGTAATTATTTAAAATATTAGCAAATGTGTGTTGTATTAATATGATATCACTTTTTTAGTTTTAAATTTTATTTATTTATTTTTTTAAATATCACACCTGGCAACAATACTGGTGTACTACAACCCCTCCAGAGTAAACACTGTTTATTTTTACACAGCCCAGCAATACACAGACCAGTGTTGGCCTCTCATAGATATATTTATATATTTTAAAATCTTATTGTCACACAGTTTGTCCACTATTTGCAATACTCGCAGCACTGTCTGCAGCACATGTAGCAGAGTAGCATTGGTCAGGTGGTGTCATTAAAATAAGCTGGACACCAGTTTATGAAATACTACAATGGCATCCTTTCCCCTTTACAGTATCTCAGGGTTTTTCCTCGGTGTGCATGTATAGTTATGGCAATGACTCTGTTACTGTATTTAACAGAAGTCTGTTATTTCTGGACATTTGATAAACAAATGTGTTTTATGGTTTAGTAAAAACTGGTGAATTGTGGTATATTTTTAATTATCATTAGCAGCGATTATCCCTTTCGAGGAATCCCAATAACTGTTTGTAGGGTCACTAACATTTTTGTATACAGATTAAAACAAAAACAATAAAAAAGATTAATAATAAGAATGTGTATATAAAGAATCTTGGCTGCTCTACACACACAAAAAAAGCTAAATTGACAATATTGCTATATATAGCTACGTACGTCACAAAAAATGTAAGTGTCAGAATTGCTTTATATTTGATCTGAATTCAAATACTAAAACTACCACAACTGATTTATGTACTTTTAATAAGGTTTTCGGGTTAATGAGGTTTGAACTGCAACTTAAGCCTGCTCCATCAGTCTGCAAGGACTTTGCCGCCAATTAGTGAATGCAGTAGTGTCGATAATAAAGCTTTTACAAGAGCTGTAGATGAGAACTTTAATTAAACGAAAGTACAGAGATGAAAATGTAAAAGCTGAATAGATGTAAATGACAAACAAAAACTACTGTTTCTGAACCGTTGTGATGTGCTGCTGAACACAAACTGCTTCCAGTGCTAACCAGCAGCAGGCTAACGGTCAAATGGTCAAAAGGTGGTTGGCATCATGAAACTAAAACGAGCTTCGCCCTGTCTGAACGCCGCTATCGAAACCTCTCCTCAGCTGAATACCTCTGTTAATGGAACCGTTCTTCCTGAGTCTCTCCTCCGCTCACCGGCTCCCTGCCCTCCTCCACTTGTGTCTGACTGATCGGCTGCACCGAGAACGACGCCAAAGATTGTTTGTGTAGCTCCTCCTGATGGGGTGCTGCTGGTCTGTGTGTGTATGTGTGAGGTTATTCCCCTGACATGTAAACCCATGCGTGTCATTGTGAAGTCATGTGACTGGAGCAGTGGGTGACATATTTCATTTTAAATGAGGGGGTTAAAAATGACATTTCCTGGTTATCCGGTTTCCTGAGTTGGTCTTTTTGTAGATTATTTTTGTGTGTCCATTATGAAATTAAAACAGGTGGTTTTAATGTTGTGTCCAGACTTTTTCAACCCCAACCCACACACACACACTTCCTGTCTTCCTCCAAAGTCTTTGCTGCGTTGGCTCTGTCAAACAGTTTTTACATCATGGATCATACCACTTTGAGCTTAAGCGGATGGACCAGCGAAACTTTCCTTTGTCATTGCAAAGAAGCTTGACTACACGTTTAATATCTTGTATCTTAATACGAGAGAAGGTACATTTGAACAGTGACTCAGTTTTTCTACATCAACGAAATGCAGCTGTAGCATTTAAAATACTTTTTGGGTTAAATTCTGAGAAATATGTAAAATTAACGTTTTAGACTCATTGTAGACAACAGATTTTGATTATGAAACAACTATTCGGTCATCGTTAGTGGCTGTGAGTGAGGCCTTTAACAGTAGAAAAAACTGAAAAACAACATTTATGCTGGCCGTCCAATGGGCTGGATAGGAGCCTTCGTCAGGCCAATTCTGGCCTCTGGGCCCTATATTTGACACTCCTGTTCTAGAACAACATTGAGTACCACTACACCTTAATTCATGTACTTTTCAGGAGCAGGAGGTAAACTCGATACCTGAGGATCAGAGAGCAGCCGAGGTAAAGGTATTAAATTTTATTTTGTCATGTCACAGAAAGGTGATCTCCCTAACATCAGACCCATCCCACCTGCTGATGAAACTTTTTGCTTGTGATGGACGGCTAACCAAAAGGGAGCGAAGCACAAAAAACTGATAAACTGAGGGGCTGGACCAAGCCAAGTATAAGTTAAATAAATAAATAAAACCTGTATTTATAATAGTATTTATGGTGTCAGGGTGCTCCAAGATTGCACTCTACTTAGAATTAGTGGTAACCAATTTTCACTGTTTAAATCAAAAATATAAAAACACAAAGACAAGAACTCTTTAGAGTTGCCTTTGTATCATTACTAAAATTACAAGTACCAATTACAGAGAAACAATGTAATACTTTTAATGAGAAGCCTAAAAATACCCAGTTTTAAAAAAATAAAAAATACAAGAGCAGCGTAACAGTTACAATGAATATGCTTTATTTTCCTT
Organism: Hemichromis elongatus; assembly: GCA_015108515.1. NCBI lineage: Eukaryota > Metazoa > Chordata > Actinopteri > Cichliformes > Cichlidae > Hemichromis > Hemichromis elongatus. The sequence continues at coordinate 38,223 of VUQR01011639.1, forward strand.
TTACAAAAACAGAAAAAAATCACCGTCTAGAAATACAGGTATACAAGAAATAACAATGATGGGAGTATTTGCAGTTGAACGCCTGGTTGTCAACAGCCAGCTGGGTAATAATAATAATGATAATAATAAAAGAAAACAGAGTTAACTACTAGTGAATGTTAAAGCTTCCAACCAAATTGCATCCTGTGCAGCGCATCAGTTCCCAAAGTAATGTGCTAAGCCATTGCCTGAGGGGGGGGGGGAACGAGCTTAGCATGAGAGTAACGTAGGGAAATGAGGCCGCAGAGGGCTCCGCTTCTCGTGTTAGTTAATCATAATACTGATACTGATTCTGACCCACACGCTCTAGCTAGGAGGATATTACGAATGCAGAAGTACACGGTGGATATGATGATACGAAGCACGGCGACAATATAAAAGAAAAGAAAGCAAAATGAAGTGTTGAGTATCCTCTTTTTGATGTACCTGTTTACCTCTGAGGAATCTTTGCCCGCTTATGTTCTTATTTAGTGTCTAAGGCACTTTTAAAGAAACATACTTTAGTGTTAACGTTTCAGGAGGGAGGGGGGGCAGAGGTGGATATGGGAGCCCTGGCGTGTGGTTTTCACACTGTGGAGGTGCAGCTGCTGGAAATAAAGCAACGATAAGGAAAAAAAACAACTTTGAATTCAGACAGCCTGTAATGAACGAAGAATGAGTGCTTGATCAGGTCTGAAGGGTCGGGGTTAAAGTCGCAAAATATAGGTTGTACCTGCTGATTTGTGTTTTAGTGCTGTTCTGTTCTTTAATTTTTTTTAAACCAACACACTCAGCTTTCGAGATCTTTTTTTATTTGAAATTATGAGCCAGCACAGAGGAGAAGTATTTAAGGGGAACTTGACTGATATCTTTAAAATAAATGTACCCAAACTGATGCAATAAAACCACCATTACTCCTCACGGTGCCTACATTACCCACAATGCAACATAACCATTCCAATACAGAGAGGAGTGTAGACTACAGAGTCTGACTCTTTTCTAACTCCATCTGCACTTTTGATGAGTTTTAAACTTGTCTCGAGCTGAAAGCAGCCTGTAATGCCAGTTTCATTAACATATTTAATATAAGTAACATTAATACTCGGGGTTACATGTCAAACTAGCTTCCTGCTCACATCTTCATGGGACTTTTACCTACGTTTGACCTGTATTAGATTCTCAGACGGCCTCTGGAGGAAGTGACTGTGATCTTCAGAAAATGACAGTAATGAGCTCTCTCCTCCTTCACGTATGGAGGTTTGACTGAGGTGTTCTAGGCATGTCCTCCTGGAGGAGACCCCCAGGGCTGACCTGGGACGCTCTGGAGAGATTAGGTTTTTTGGTTTGGCCTGGGGAGACGAACATCTGCCTCAGGCACTTGAGACTTTTTTGTCCGTCCTGGCTTAAAAAAGTTAATATTTCTTCATCCAGCTGACAGTGAGTGTTTCAGTAACAGCAGTCGAGGGTTGTTAAATCACACTTTTGCTTCTTAAAGATTAGAGAAAAGCTGATGCTTGCTGAATGTTGAAGTCTGTAGTCTTGAATTTTTCAGCTTTATTTACAGTATATGTTTTACCAAATCATAGCATAAGGTAAATTTAAAGGTAATACAAAGTGAGGCTGAGCACAAACACTGTAAATGTGGTGATAAGGTGACTCATTTTAATCTTCACTTCTAATCGGAGCACGTGTTTACAACCATTCAGTGAGTGCAGCTTTAGTGCTTCCGGTTTGAGTTTCTTTTCTCTTCGTTGGCTTTAAGTTTTAATTCTCTGTGCAGTTCTGTGCACGTTCCAGCATCGGTGCATCATTCGCAGCTTGTGCCAATCCACAGGACAGGTCGTTAGCTTCAGATAACCAGTTAAAACCCAGCGAGACATTCTTTTATTTCATGTTGAGATGAAGCCACAGAGAAAATATAATACCTCTTTTTTTTTTTTCACAGTAATATACTTTCACTTCAGAGTCTGTGTTTTTCTATTGCATGTCCCGAGATGTTAGTTGTTCCCATAAGTGCTGCAGTGTAAAAGCCGAACAAGAAACATCGTCAGAAGGAGACTCATGCAACAAAAGCAGCCGGCGCTGCCGTCCGGAGGCCACAGTGACCGTGGTTTGTGTGGGTTGTTTTTAGGTTTTAGTCATTCTGAACACTGGATGGAGGGAGTGTGTCAGGTGAGAGATGGCTTTTGCACGACAAGTGAGCAGAACACAACACCAGAGTCAGACACTTTTCCTTGTGGTCCTGCTTTTCCGTTATGCACATCTTACAACCTTCGCCTACACGTAGAGTTTCGTTTGTATAAAAAGCACTTTGTACCTAAAAAGCAGCGCAGATGATTTCTAATGGGACGGGCAGGACGGGGCAGGTGTAAGGGTTATGATGCTGAGATGATGCTGACGGACAAGCCAGGACTAGCAGCTTATCAGAGGAGAACGGAGTAAGGCAGAAGTGTCCGTTTGTCCCGTGGCACTCCGGATCGGAGGCGTTTCTTGAGGAGGGCGGTGGATTTTCCCTGCAGAGGTGACAGATGGAAAAAAGGGCTGCCAGGCATGCTCTGCCCAGCTTGAACAGAAACATCTCATTGCTCTGATCTCCTGAGTGGTCTGAGATGAGTCCATGTGGACTTTGGGGGTGGGGGAGAGACAGGTGTGGAAAAGGGTGGGGTGAGAAAAGAGACGGTCGCTGCTGTGGTTACTCGACGTTGGTGTTTGGCGTCTCGTTAAAGTCGCCAGAGCGACTGTCTGCATCGTCGTCCGACATATCGACGGAGGCGCCGTCCAAGTTGAGGTTGCGTCGGCCCGAGCGGCCAGAGGAGAAGCTGCTGACTGGACCGCCACGCCTGGGCACAACAAACCAATATTTTAGAAAACATCGACTCTGGGATGATGAGCTACCAAATGTGATAGAAGAAGAGCTGGGAGGTGATGAGATTGGCTTAAACACAGGCCAACTCTTATTTTGAAAGACGTGCATGGAGGGGGCGCTATGATCAACTCTAAAAGTTAAACTGTGACCAATGCTTACACGACTACCCACTAACAAAATATCACATTTAACTGCATTTTCATTCATTATGATGGAGGACTACAGACTACTCTGCAATGTCAGCCACAGCTTTAAAACCTTAAAACTGACCAGTCTGGTACGAATACCAGTGTAATCACTGGCACTGGGTACCTGAACAAATTAAAAGAGCTGCAGTAACATAAACTAAATGAGACCACATAGTTATCTGATTACAGCTTAAATACTAGCTGCCTCTCACAAAGTTAACCTGAGGATGTGCTGGCTCGCTCCCTGGCTCCTCCAAACTGTCTGACGAGGTATCCTCGGGCAAAACCCTGAACATCGAGTTTCCTCCGAAGCATCCATCAGAGTGTGGATGTTGGATAAAGAGCTCAGGCTCAGATAAATGTGCTGTATGAATATGTGTGACTGGGTGAATGTGAATTGTAGCAGAGAGTGCTAAAATAGAGTAGAAACGTGCCAATGCATTTACCCAATCACCTCCCGGCTCCATCTCCATGTTTTACACATGCAGGAATGTGAGCTATCAACAAGATGAGGGTGTAGAGGGTGGAGTGGGGAAGTGAGTTTAGCAGATTCTTATAATAAATAATAAATTAAGTTAAATGACCAAAACTTAGACAAACAGCCTGACACAGTAATAATCGTCACACCTGCACTCTGTGTGTTTATTCCTGCACTGTTTCTGTATTTAGTTCAGGTTCTGGGTTATTTCTAAAAACGGTTGCTTGCCGTCCTCTTTGTACCTCAGGCGGTTCTTTAGCGACGTGACCTCTCGGGTGAGACCCTCGCTGGCCTCGGTGGCATCGTCCAGCTCCCTCTGCAGCTTCCTGCGAGCGGCGTTTGCTCTGGTGGCCTCCTCCTCCGCCTCCTCCAACTGACGCTTCAGCTGCTTCATGCGAGAGTTCGCCTTCTCCATCTGACGCACAAACGGAGGTGGAGGTTGAGAGGTTGTAGAGAACCGGCAGTGTGAATACAGACAGGGCAAAGCCTAAACATTTCCCGTGTGTCCGTACCTGCTCCTTGTACTGGTCGGCATGACGACGCTCATCCTCCACCTGCATCATCACCTCCTTCAGTTTCTTCTCCGTACGTCTCACAATTTTGTTGGCCGCCGCTCTCTCCCTGGAGGTTTAATAGTGGAAAAGGTAAACATGACCAAATTATCGTACTGGTCTACTGAAAAGGATCAAAAATGTACTCTTTAACATCTGGACACTTACTTGGCTTCCTGCTCCAGCTGCTCTTCCAGCTGCAGGATTTTGGCCTCCAGAGCAGTGATGGACGCCTTAAACTTTGACTTGACAGCCCCTTCCAGCTCTGCCAGCTTGGCCTTCAGCTCCTGTGTTCATGGTAACAGAGCAAATATTCTGTTTGTTAGTTTAGAGTTGTGATCAGGAGGTCCTGTTAATGCACCGGAAGGATCATCTTCTTGTGTATCTCCTGATCCTGCTGGTGCATCTGTGATGTGCGCTCTGCAGCAGAGAGCTGCGGGTCAGAAAGACTGAATCTGGGGGATGACATTATACTACTGAACCCCAAAATATGAAATGCTCCTGTCCTGATCTGCTGCCTTTGAGTATAGATTAGGGCTGTCAAACATAAGACACAGGGGCCAAAATCAGCCAGGCAAAGACTCCAATCCAACCCATGGGACAGATTTAGAAATGTGAAAAAATACTTCGATTTGAACTTTTAACTGTATTTTTATCAGTTTTACAGATTTTACTGTCGATCCATCAGTCCAAAAATATTTTTCTGTGAATTCATGAAAACTTTAGATTCCAAATTAGGACAGTTTGAGCAATGAACTACCACATGTTTATCGTTTATTTTCACTGGTTTGGCCCACAAGATCAAAGTGGGCTGCATATGGCCCATGTTGTGAAATAAGTTTAATTCTCTCTACCAGGGATGTCAAAGCTTTTCATTTGAAACCTGCTTTGTGGAATGAATTTCATGTCAGTTTGAAAGAAAGTGTCTCTGTGTCCAAGTTTGAGGCCTGCGGTGAAATCTGTAGATGCACGAGAAGATATTTCTTAAAATGGAGACTCAACAAACTCAAATGGTTTCTGAGCTTTATCAGCCTTTCTGTGTATATATAGCTCAGATTAACCCACATATGTGTATTCACTAGCTGGGACCACATCCACATTCAGATGATTTGACAGCATTTCTAGTAAATAATGGCAGATGGTGGAAGAATGAGTTTAGGCTGTGGTTTAAGCCTCAGAGGAGACTGGTGGCAGCTCCCCGGCCGGGCTATCATGTACTAAAGAGAGGTGAAATGCTTAAAAACAAAGAAACAAAAAAGAAGATGAGGTGTGGGAATGAAAAAGAGAACAGCTTGTAATACAGGAGGGTGTAAACAGAAGGGAAATGTGAAAGATAAACACCGTAATATGCTTTGAGTCTACCAGACCTTGTTTTGTCGCTCCAGCTGCTGGCGGGCATTCTCGCTCTTCTGCGCAGTGTTGCGCTCTGCGGCCAACTCGGTATTCAGGGTGTCGACCTGAG
>VUQR01011639.1:43805-81799 GCA_015108515.1 Hemichromis elongatus
GCAGGCAAGTGAAAGGGATTGTGGGAAAAGGAGAGAGCAGACAAACACGTTGATGGGCATTTTAATTTTACTGTGAAACATTCGCACGCCACAAGTATTGTCTTATGCTTTCTCCTTTCTCATCAAAAAGAGTAAAGCTGTTTTTGGTTCATCTCTGTTTTACTAGCTTCACCTAACGCCATCCAGCAACCTCCAGGAAACACTTGACAACCAGTCAGAAAATACACATTGTTCCCTAGCAGTAGCTGTATCACATCCAGATAAAGTTTATGACACTGCTGATTATTTATTGTGTCTACCTGCAGGTTGGCCTTTCTGAAGCGATCGTTGAGCAGCTCCATGTTGCCCTGCTCCTCCTCCAGCTCCTCCTCCAGCTGGGTGATGCGAGCCTCCAGCCTCCGCTTCTCCTCCAGCAGTGACGACCTGATGTAGAGTTTCTATTAAATTTCTACTGATTTACAGCCGTTTTAAGACTATAAAACAAATCATTTAATCTCTTGAGGGTCACATAAACCTGGATAACTGTTAATAAGAAGTTTGTACAAAGTACGTGTTCATACTGACTTTCCAGAAGCACTGCTGGAGATCTCATCAGCCAGCTCATCCCTCTCCTGTTCAGCATGTCGACGGGCCCTCTCTGAAGCTGCGTGGTCCTGCACAGACACACAAACAAGATCATTCAGCATTTCAGACGTTACACACAAATCATTCTGATTATCACCACAAAATGCAGCTCATATCGCAAAATCAGAACTCCACCTCCTGAAGCTGCAAGATTTCAGCTTCCAGGCTCTTGAGTTTCTTCTCGTTCTCCTTGGACTGAGCGAAGATCTCATCCCGGGAGGCTCGGGCCTCCTCCAGCTCCCTCTGGTAGTCCTTCATCTGAGCCTGCAGGAGCAGCAACGTGATACGGACGAGCTTAGAGACTGAGATAACTGAAAATCGTGACAGACACAAACCAAACATTTGCATACCTGTAGTTTCCGGAGCTGTTTGATAGCCTCGTCCCTGCCTTTGTTGGCAGCTTCGATCTGACCCTCCAGCTCGTTCAGGTCCATCTCCAGCTTCTTCTTGGCAGCCACAGCCACAGATCTCTGCTTCCTCTCGTCCTCTAGCTCCGCCTCCATCTCGCGTACCTGGAAGAAAACAACAACACTGAGCGTTTCAGTTTCAGCCCACTAATTTTATACTTAATTCAAACACTGGCATTCTGATGATGCAAATGAAGATACACTGCACATTAAAAATGTGGCAACAGTCCTTGGGGATTATCGGCCACTTTGTACCTGTTTAACCAGCGCCCTTTTCTTCTCCTCGCCCTGTTCGTCTCTGGCCTGCAGGTCTCGGTCAAACTGAGCCTTCATGGCTTGCATGTTGACTTCCAGGCGGAGTTTGGCATCTTCTGTGGCCTGCAGCTCATCCTCCAGCTCCTCCAGCTGTGTTCTCATCTCCTCCACCTGCTGCTCCAATGTACGCTTGGACTTCTCCAGTTCATGGACCTGTGAGCAGCCAGAGGAGCGACAAAAATGTGACACAGCTGCAAAATAAACTTATAAAATCCTGAGATTTCAGGTCCTCAGGTACTTCTGACATGTGAACATATCTTCGGTGTCACTGGAGAGATCAAAGGTTACTCACATTCTTCCCCACGTCATCCTTGGAGCTCATCAGGTCCTCCATTTCAGCACGGAGCTGCTTGTTAAAACGCTCCAGTTCCTCTTTGGCCTCCAAGGCCTCCTCCAGAGCTCTGGCCATCGACAGAGCCTTGGTCTCCTTCTCTCTGGCCTCGGCCTCAGCACGATCGCGCTCCTCGGCGTAACGAGCAGAGATGGTCTTCTCCTCAGCCAACATCTAGTACAGACAACAGAGCCTTCATTACACTAAACAAACCATAAGAGACCTTCAATATCTCATCTCTGTTTGACCTCCGGTACCTGGTCAAACTTCTTTTGCTTCTTTTCCAGGTTGGACACAATCTGTCTCTGGAGGTCCAGTTCCACCATTTGGTCATCCAGCTCCTGCTGCAGTCGGTTTTTAGTCTTCTCCATCTTGTCCAAAGAAATCGTCTTCTCCTCCAGATGCTGGTTGGTGAGCTCCATGTCCTTCTGGAGTTTCCTCTTCACCTCCTCCAGGCCCTCCATTGCTCCCACATCCTCCTCCAACTTCTTCTTTGTCTCAAACAGCTACAAAGACATTTTAAAAATATTTGTAACATGACCTTTGGTGTCCCATCAGTGTGTGCTGAAGAAATAATGAGCTGATGTTTACCTGCAGATGCTAATAATAGTTTTATTAATTATTAATCTGAACCACATGTTTTAAAGTGACTCAGATTTTCTCTTGATTTATCTGCAAAGCCTCACTGAGTTACAGCTGTCTTCACGCTGTGCTGCACCTTAGTGACAGGTGCTCACAGCAGGTAAACAGCTGGAAACTGTTGCCGGGCCCTTCTCCTGGCACTCGGCTTCAGTGATACCTCAAAGGTGTTTCTGCGGCAGATGTGCTCATTTGTGAACATGTACCTGAGCCTGCACGGTCTGCAGCTGTTTCTCCAAACTGCGTCGTGCCTCCTCGTCCTCTTCCTGCTGCTCCAGCAAGTTGTTCTTATCTGCCTCCAGCTGGCGGATTTGGCCGCTCAGGTTCAGTTTCTGACGCGTCTCCTCCTGCCGCAATTCCTACGTGCAAAAATCACGATCAGAAATGACGGTCAAAAGATAGTTAAGCAGAAGCTGTCCTCGAGAGGCGAAAGCTGCTTGGTTTCACCACTACCCAAAATATTAAATTATTATTATACTTTGATAGAATTATTATTTATATTACTTATTAAGTTTAAGTTTTTTTTATTAGTTTTTATTTTTTTTCAAGTCAGTTCAGGTTTATTTTGTTTCCGTGTTGGGTTTACTTTTTAAAACTTAATATGGATGTATTTGTCATTAAGAAGTTGAGAACAGGTATAAAAACTATTTACTTGTCTTAAAGGTTTTTGTTGTTTTATGTTTGCTTAGTTTTTATTAACCATAAAAATCTTGCTCCACGGATGATTTAAAATGATGATTTCTGAACACGTCTCCTGTAGTTCTGAGGTCATTTAGGCAGAAACGTCAATGCTGACGGTCTTTCGTACCTCAGAGTCTTGCAGTTTGCTGTTCAGGTTTTCAACTTCTTTAGCCAGTTTAACGCCCTTCTTCTCTGCCTCCTCCAGCAAACTAGACACGTTGTCCAGCTCCGTCTGACAAACAAATGGAAACACGGTAAATAAAACTTCCCCTTTAGAAAAACCAACAATGAACTTTGTCTACGGAGGCAGTTACCTGGAGTTTGTGCGAGCGCTCGGCCAGCTCTCCCTTGGCTCTCTCCACCTCGGTGGCCCTGGCCAATGACTCCTGCAGCTGAGCCTCCAGCTTCTTCCTCTTGTGTTCTGACTCCGTCTTTGCCTGCTGCAGAGCCTTCACTTCACAGACCAGCTCTTTGTTGTCATTCTCCAGACACTGCTTGTTCTTCTCCAGATTGGCCTTAAACTGCACCCAACAAATATATTAAAAAAAGCTTTTAGTGACATGTATGAAGGTAAACTGAAGACCTTAAAGGTTAGAAAGGTTTGAGCAGCTCACCCTCTTGGCCTGCTCCAGCTGTTCGGACAGTTCCTCGAGCGCTGTGGCGTGCCTCTGTCTCATGTCCTGGATCTGAGCCTCGTGGTTTTTAGTTTCCTCATCAATAGCCTTCTTCAGCTCTGCCACCTCCTGCTCTCGCTTGCTCCTGGAGATCATACACAAGGGAAACATTTAAAAACACAGGACTGCATATAAAGATGGTTGCAGACTAAAGACTATAGAACAGTTAGTGCTACCTGATGTATAACAACTGTGAGGTTCACTTTAACATCATTGACAAATAAGCACCTGAGTTCCTGCTGGGCGGCCGTGGTATCCAGCGTGTCCTCCAGCTCGGTCTTCAGAGCTTCCAGCTCCTCACTCAGGTCTCTCTTGAGTTTCTCAGCTTTACTTCGACACATCTTCTCAGACTCCAGATCCTCCTGAAGCTCAGCTATCTGTGCCTGCAGCTCCCGAATCTGCTTCAAAGCGTTGTTCTTTTGCACGGACTCCTCATCGCACCTAGTTGGAGACGCACAAATGCATGTCAGTTTTTCAGAGCAAGTCTTAAATAAAATGCAAATATTTCCTCAAACCTTCAACTGATGATCTGGATTTGGAAATGTCCTTTTTTCTCTCTATATATCACATTTGTATCTTAAATTCAGACATCATTTAGAGGACATTTTACAGACTTCATCACTCGAACTTCCTTCACTGCTCTTAATTGAGATTCTCAGCATTTTTTTCTTTTTAACGCCCGTATGTATGCAAGGCCCCTTTTTGGGTTTAAGTTCAGTAAATTTCATCATCACAGGGTGAGCTCTAGGGTCCAGGTGGATGTAACGTTACCTGTCGGCACAACACCACCATGAACCGACATGTATGCAGACGTCAAACAATGGCAATTTTGCTCATCGCAGAAAAATTTACTGGTTAATCTAATGTGTGAAGTACTGAGTGCTGTTTTACACCAACTAATAAGCTGGAATGTCCACCGAGAGCAACAAATTTGACTAAATATGATTGTGTGCAGAGTTTGAGTGAATGAAGTGAATTCAATGTAAGGTAAGTCCCTGCTGTCCTTTCAAGGCTGAGATAGCCACCTGTGCACACATGGTGGCACTGTGGTGAACAGTTTACAGCTGAAGCTGTGTGCGAGTGTATGGGTGTGTGTGTTTCTCATTAGAAGAGGAAAATATGATGGGACTCCTGATTTGTTTGCAGCTGGATGTGCGTCCAAGTTATCCTCTTGCTGGCTGCAGCGTTGCTGCAACATTCCTCACTAACGTAGAAATCTGCTGATTAAACACACTGAACGTCAAAATGATTCAGTTTTATAATTAACACAGTGACGCCGCTTTGATTAAGCAGTAATGACTCCCATATAATTGCAACGCCCCGTTTTCCAAACTATCAAAGATGACAGGATTGTTCTCAGAATAGCTGCTGAACTCAAAATGAGGCACATCAGCTTTAATGAAAGCCTAATTATGTGCGGCTGTGACTAAACCGATGATTTCTGTGTGTGAAATTAGTCGGGCAGATGTTTAGACCCTGGGTCTGCTGAACGGAGGGGAGCACTGAGAAGTCGCACTGAGTGATCAGAACTGACCTTCAGAGGAAAGCACTTCCACAGCTGTTTACCTCATTAGCAGTTTTATGAAGGATAAATATGGAAAAAACAAACAAACATGAAAGCAAATGTGGACATTTAACCATGTGGAAAATAAATATATAAAGAAAATATTTAGCTGGTTTAGAGGTTAGAAAAAAAAAACAGTACCAGGTGCAGAAGATGCAACATCTAAAGTATGAGAAGCTAATATTCACTGCATATGACTCATGATCAATCCTAAGAAAAGACAGATGCTAAAACAAGTTTTAGCATATATGAATGGGGGGAGATGCTAAAACAAGTTTTAGCATCTCCCCCCATTCATATAGGTTCACATACACTAAGTAGAGAACATTGCCTACAGTGAATTTATTAACACCTGTTCACTGTATGCTTGTCTTATGAACCCACTGCAATCAGAGGGAAACATGGTGCCTGAGTGATAAATGCACTCTGTTTATATCTTGTCTGCTGGAAGAGTTGTTAAAACGAGATTCCACCCAGTTTTATCCCAGCCCTTGACTCCTTTTGCATCAATCAACATCACTTTGTCTGTAATCAGACGCGGCTGCAGCCTCTAAACGAAAGGTCCCTGCCGCCGTCGCTGAGAGAAAACGCCGCAGAGTGCTTCAGTGCTGAAGCAAGTTCACGCTTTAATTTCACACTTGCACGTTGTGTCTGTTATTGAATGGCTATTTCAGTCCCACAATGGAGTGCTGTTGTCATAGAAACGGGAGGCAGTGCAGTACAGTGCAGATGCGTGTGAGGATTTACGTTTCTGAAATGAGCAACACTAGCAGTTAAACATTACCACACAAGCGTAGGTTTGTAGAGAGCGGCTATAAAAATACTTCAGCAAAAAGTTGTTTTTTTTTTTTTTTTTTAAATGTGGTGAAAAAACAAAATCACGAGCTTTGTTCTCAATCTGATTCACTGCTGAGCTCAAACCAAGTCTAGAATATTTATTTAGACCTAATTACAAAATAAACATTTATCTCGTGATAACAGAGTTCAGTTTCTAAACATAAACATGACAAAACAGCACTAGCAGCACTGCCACCTGAAACAGATTCTTTTCTATGGCTTGTGTGGTGCATGTGTGCCGGCCACTCGTGGTGCGATGTATGTTTGCAAACCCAGCAGAAATAGAGAATGAGTGGGTTTAAATAACACTCGTGAAGACCACGAGCAAAAAATAAGAAGAATGATCCGTTCCTTCAACCTAGTGGTCAGCTCAGCAAATGAAAGTCTTCCGGGTCAGTGGAATCTGCAGCTTTGTGCTGCAAACATCAAAATCATGTTTGTGATTTTGCCTACAAACTAATTTACAATGAGGGGAGCTACAATGATAATACCCGTGTCCACACCATTCAGTCACTAAACCAAAACTGCACGTCTCAGTAAATCCTCACATTGGCTCTTTTTTTAAAGAGGCGGTTTTGTGCTGGGACAGTGTTTATGTTCCGCAGAGGTTGTATGACACACTCATTTTAATGTCTGCAACTGACCTGGCCAGAGCAGCCTGCAGCTCCTCTTCCTTCTTGGCCAGCTGGATCTTCAGCTCCTCTATCTGTGCCTGAAGCTCTGCAATCTGGTCCTGCAGGTCAGTCGTCTCAGCGTCCAGCTTGCGTTTGGCTTTCTCCAGCTCCTGGCGTGTTTTTTCCTCTTTCTTTAAACGCTCTAAAGAGAAGCACCATCATGTTCACCATCAACACATTTCTTTTATTCTTTTTTTTTAATCATTGAGTAAGGTCACAAGTTGTGCAGCAGCCATACAAGGAAAAGGCAATTAAGAAAGTGTCCAAACGCAAACATGTAATCATATTAGCAAGCCAATTAGCTCACCGACAGTTGTAAACACTAAATCATTAACAGACATACTGCATGTCCCAACTGACCTCTGTGCTGTTTTATTTTTTATCAGGTTTTGATCTTGCTGGTTTATTCAAACTCCAACACTCCCCCCTGGTCTACCCTTTATATACAGCCCTGTTTTGTGTCTGTCCTGGTAGATATTTTCTATTTTTGGACCCCACATGGAGCTGGTAACAGCCTGCTTACCCTCCAGGTCAACCATCATCATCTCCTGCTTGTTCTTGACCTTGCCGAGATTCTTTGCTTTTTCCTCCTCCTCGGTCAGCTGGGAGGTCATCTCGGCGATCCTGTCCTCCAGCAGCTTCTTCTCCTGTTGGGTTAAAAAAAACAAAACAAAAAAAACACATAAAGGGTTGTGTACCCTGGATGACCAAGGACCAGCAAGTGCTGTATAAATGGGAAAGGTCTCAGTTCTTTATTGCCAGGGAGTCAGTCCATGGACAAATAGTGAGTGCCTCCAACCAAAACTCCAAAATTAAGTAAATTAAATAATATAGTGCCAAATCACAACAACAGCTGCCTCAAAGCCTCTAACATAATAAAGAAAAAAAGACCCACAATCAAACAACCCCCTGTAAGCAAGAATTTGGCAACAGTGGGAAGGAAAAACTCAATTTTTATATTAGTTTCACCTTCATACTGCTTTGCAGGCTCCTTCCATTATTATTTTTAGTCTCACATATTTTTCTCAGCCTCGGTTTCTGCCCTCTTAGCTAACCCAATGTTTGAAACAAACTTTCTTCTGATTGGTTGCCCCTCTGAAAAAAGAGAAAGGATTTAAGAGGCAGGCAAGTGATGCCAAGAGCTGTGTTTGAGATGATGACATCATTCAAACCCAACACTAGAAACTTTGGCCGTGTTTAACATGAGCATCCACCACTGTGATCATATATACAGGTTCACAATGAGTGGAAACTAAACCTTTGAGTTACAGACTTCTCTCTTTGCACACAGTTACAAAATTAGTTGCACACAAATTGATTGAAATGTAAATACACAACTCTGCACACACATTCATAAATTGCACCATAATAGCCCCATTTACCAAAATCTAGTATAATGAACTGTAATCACTAACTGAAACATTACAGGACCTTCTACTTTATCTGAGTTACATCATTACACTTTACTGCAAAGAACAGACAGATTAACGAGGAGAAACAGTCATGAGCTTCAAAGCCTTATTATCTGGTGGGACTATAACCAACACCATCTATTAACTGTGTCATACAGCTAACCATTTCCTCTATTTAGCTTTGTGATGAGATTAGAAAGTGGATGGTAGACAGCAGCACCCTTCACTGCACAAGCTGCTACTGAAGGCAGCAGGCGACTCGTCACCATCAGGCAGAGGAAGAGCTGCAGCCAATGCTCATCAGAGTTTTAAGGACTTCCTCAGTCTGAGTTTGTACCTGTTTTTGTCCAGCATCAGCCTTCTGTTCACTTATTAACTATTAACACTGTAATAACAGACTTTAGTTTCTAAATGTTTCACTCAGCTGTTTAAGGAGCAGCATACAGTGTAATTTACTGCTGTCTCTGATGTCCTTTGTGTTAACATAAAGTTTTGTACAACATGTCTTGTTCACTCATTCTAGCTATCTTTCTACACTCTGATGAATACATCAAGAGCAACTCAGGGTTCAACATCTTGCCTAAGCGTGCTTTAGCATGTAGGCTAAAGCAGCCAGCGCTACCAGCCTTCTGATTAGTATGTCATGGTATTTGAAAGGAAGCATTCCGTTTTCTTTACAGCCTGTCTGTGTATTTAACTCTATGACATTACTGCAGAGTAGTAAAGCTTTATTTACTGATAAACCTTTAATGATTCAACCTTAAAGAGCTTTCTCTGCTTTCTGGGTTTCTCTTGAACCTTCATTTCCAGCTATAATCGCCTCACCTTGAGGAACTTGGAGTTTTGGTCCTCCAGCAGCAAAATGTCCTCCTCCATTTTCTTGATCTTCGACTCAGCGGTCACTTTGTCCAGCTGCAGCTTCTGTCTTGCAGCTTCCTCCTCATCCAACTGCTCCTCCAGGTCCTGTAGTAAGAAAACCCGGCCCACAAAGATTCGTAACGCGAAGACACCAAAAAATCTGAAGTTTCCATACGTTTCATCATCTTTTCTTGGTTTCATTACATATACAGACTGAACACAAAAAACCCCATAAGAGATATCTCATTTAAAAATAAAACAAGGAAAAGGGTCTTTAGGATTATTTATTATTCAAATGAGAAAAATCATCTCTCACATACAGATGATGGGACACAGGAACTACCTGCTCATACGCAGACCGCAGTTTGAAACTTAACGAGCATCCACCATTGTTACAGTGTAAACGCTTAGCTGGATGTTTAAGCATCAAAAAAAGAATGAGAGCAGTTTGTGTTTTGAAATCTGAAGAGGAGATGACGTAAACCTGGATGTGGGACTGCATCTTCTTCTTCTCATTCTGCAGGCTCTGGTTCCTCTCCTCCTCCTCCTCCACCCTGGACTCCAGGTCGTGAAGGATCTCCTCCAGCTCTTGCTTCCTGGAGAGGAGACGAACTCGCATCTCTTCAGCCTCGGCAAACAGCTCTGTCTCCGCGTGCAGCTGCTCTGCTAAAATATTCTTCTCCTCGAGGAGCTGAAGAGAGGAAACAGTTCAGAAAATGTGTACCACCTTCACGGCAACAAGTCCGTCCAAAAACCATGAACACGTAATTTCCCTGAAGCCATTTTTGAAACATTTCAATAAATTATAATTCAGGAGGAAAACATCTTAATTACAAGTTGGGATATTTTTACCTGCTGGTGTTTCCTCTCCATCTCCACCAGCTCATTCTCCACCTTAAGTTGCCTCTCCTTCACTTTTATCAGCTCCTCGTCTTTGGCTTGCAGCTCCTCCTCCTGCCTGGTGACCTGCAGCAGCGGCTTCACCTGAGTAAGAGAGAGCAATCTGAACTGTGATATCTGAAAAAGTAGGGCTTTAGGGCTTATCCCTTCAGGGGAAGCAGAGTTGGAGGGCTGATACGAGTGATATGAGAGCCATCTTTTGCTGTCAGACGTTGGTGTCGGGGTTCTCACCTTGGTGAAGAGTCTCCACCACTGCCAGTGTCGCAGCTTCAAATAGGCAGCACAGTTCCTCTGCAGGACCTTCAGGGCACTCAGCTGCTGCTGCTTCTTAGCAAAGGCTCTAAGAGAAAAAAATTAAAGATAGACTGAGATTGTTCTTTTGCATTACAGCCGAGCAACTGTCAATTTTCCGCTTTTTAAAATAATAATTTGTATGTTAGGGTGCACTGACATATCACCACCTTTCAGGTTAAAAAAACAAGACTGTAGGTGCAGTTCTGTGGTTAAGAGTGCAGCTTTGTGCAGAGCACACAGTGCATGGTGCATTTTTGGAACAGCTGCCTCCTGCAGCCTTAAAAAGAATTTTATGTTTCAGCAATGGAGGCATGTTTGTACAAAGTATGCGTTACAACTGGCCTGTGGGCCACTCTTATTTGTGCTGTTATTGGGCCATCAGCCATCGGCAAAGAAGAGCGAAATGTTAAAAACAGTGAACAGTGTCCACTGCAGCCACTGTCTGTGCCTTTTATGCTGTATCTTCTGATCTTTGAATTTTTTGATTTTTCCACAGTTCTTCCATTCCTGGTGAGCTTCCCTGTCTCTCCCTTCCTTATTTTGGAGGATTTTTCAAACAATCAGCGTTTGGCAGACAGTGACACACAGTTGGGGTTTTGGAGTACTACACAGGGGGGCATCTGCTGTAGGGGATGTTCTCTCTCCGCCTGCTGCCCCAACACGAACGTGCATGTAGATGGAAACATTTTCCAGACCATGAATTACACTTGAATCAACACTATGAGTGCCGTGAGAGTGAATCATACAGGAAAGATAAAATCGATGCAGAGCTCAAACTTGCCATAACGCTCCCTAAAGCAGAAAAGCATTTCAGATCCATTACCAAGAGTTAGCTAATTAAAATTGTCTCATTTTCCAGCTAAGCATTTAATCATTGTATTTTGTGATTAATAATAATAATTGAATAATAATAGTGATGCTCCTTCTATTGTGCAGCAATAAAAACGATGACCTGCACATCACTTCTATTTGATTTTTTTAGTATGGTAAATACCCGGGGCTTAATAAAACATGATGGAATATTTTGAAGCATTAAGATAAACATGCAAACAAACACCACAGATACATTTACACTTGCCAAACCAGTTGTCTCAGACCTCCACGGGGGCTGGTTTGAGCTGCTGGATCTCCATCTCAAAGTGTACTCTGGGTCTCAAACCCTTAAATTTGTTCTCACCAGAGAAAATCAAAAATATAGGCTCTCCAGGGAGTCATAAAAATGAATAAACTGGGGTACAAAAAGCCACTAGAGGCTCTGATTGATTAAGCATATAACAGGTAACTTACTAGCTATAATATATGGAGGGGGAGTACAGGAAAGGAAGGCGGGCGCAAACTACAGAGTGGTGCAGATTGTAGGATGTAAACTATAATATGGGAATAACCCACATGTAGTACCATATACAGCGATATAGAGACTCACTTGCGGGCCAAGTATCCACGGCACACGGACTGGAAGTAGATGATGATGTCAGTGATCTTCAGGTCTCGCTCCTCTTCCAGATGAGCCAGAACACCAGTTCTGAAGAAGATCTTACTCTGACCAATCCGGAACAGGTTGGGGTCCAGCTCCAAGGCTTGGATCTATAAAAGGAACACAGTAAGTTGTAGATAAATAAACTGCATGGGCTTATATGACCTCATTAGTTCAGAATGTTGTTAGCAGGATCACTGAAAAAGTTCTAGACATATTCAAACCTGTAAATGGTGTGAATTGCTTTTGCTTCTGTTTATAGGTTAAATGTAAAGTTTCCTTAAATCAGTGTGGACCGAGCCTTGAAGTGTTCTCCTATCAGCAGTGCTGTATATATCTAGCAGCTATCACAGGATCAGGAAAGACAGCATTACCATTCTCTCACAGGCTTGTTTCCCATCCATGAAACCCTTGGGGATAGCGTTGGGTGTAAGGATTTCATATCTGAGCGCAAAGAGAACAAAGTGTGAATAAAACCAAACTTTTCTCTTTAAAAAGAAAAGAGAAAAAGTAAAAAAAAAAAATGGTGATGTTTCTCACCGCTGTCTGAACTCCTGGAAGACAATGCGGTTGGGGAAGCCCTGTCTGCAGATACGAATCCCCTCCAAAACTCCGTTACACCTGAGCTGGTCCAGAACCAGGTGAGGCTCAAGTTTACCAGCCTGAAAGGAGGAAATGATACACTCTCAAAGTACAGAAACAGAAACTTTACCTGAATTTATTTTTTTAAAGGAGTCCCAGACTTTCCACTTGTGATAAGTTAAAGTATTTACTCTTTTTTCGTGGTTGGGTATGATGCAGCGGACAAAGTTGGGGTTGGTGTTCCTCAGTGTGGCCATTAGCTTGGTGAGAGACTCTTTGTAGAGCTGTCCCACTGTACGAAACATGCCCTTTTTCGTTTTGTAGGTGGCACCAAACGCCGTCTCGTTCATTCCTGCCACCTGGTCCAGGCCCACGATGCGGTCGACTGGAGGGGAGATGGGGACACGTTATCGTGAGTCTGTTAATTTCTGAATTGGTCACTGAAGGAACGAGTGGCAGCAGCACGGTGGCATAATGTGGCTATATGACCGAGTGCAGATGGATGAAAATTATCAAATGAAGGCAGTCTACCAAAGCAGCAGTCAAGAGTCTAAAAGTGTTGCTGGTTTCTGCAGGTGGAAATGAAACATGTAGACAACCTGTTTCTTAGTTCAAACACTGTATACACACGACTCTGTGGTGAGAGGAACCTTTCTGTGAGTGTTCAATGGCGTCTAAATTCATGCTTTTCAATATTTCACTGCTTTTGATTAAAACCCCGCACCATCATACTGCTAAGATAATAACGTTAAAGTTACAATAATAAAGTTTTGTAACTAAAAGACGGGAAAGACTGTATATATGCTTTTTGATAACTTCTTTAAAAGCATCACCCAGTGGACTGATGACTCACAGACCATGACTAGCAAAATAAGAGAAAACTACATCTGTTACATTAATAAGACTTCAGATTTCGAAACACAAATAATCAGTGCCTCTTTAAGAGATCCTCTTGCAAACTGAGGAAAAATGAAGACACCGGTACAATAAAAACAACAACGTTGCCAGTAAGTGAGTCCTTATGGGGAACGCCATGGGTAGCTGGTTAGCAGTGACTTAACTTTCTAAATAAGAGCAAGGGAGTTGTCAGTCAGTAAACTCATCATGGATGGTGTCATTTTCTTAAGATGGATGAAAAAAATAGAAATAGAAAATGCTAAAATTAGTCTCTTTTTATAATAGTGGGAAGGCCTGCCTCAGTAAAATATACGTGTGGGAAACAGAGAACAGCTTGATCCAAAACAGTTGGATTAATATAGTTTTCAGTTTTCTGTGTATTTTGCGGTGGATTTAGTGCTCTATTAGGTATTTCTGAGAGCAGGATGGTATATGCGCTATTAAAATAAACTACAGTGTGAGTTACTCTTGTGAAGGAACATACCTAAGTATAAACATCAGCATTTTTGAGTGATTTTTCTCTTAAAATGAAACCGTTTGCTTGTAGAAAAAAGTCAAGGTTTTTAGAAAAAACAGTAACTTTCAGAGGTTACATATACGGCAGTGGGATGACCTTTTTTAGAGGATTTCATGTATTTGTAAGATTTACTTGCTTGTGGGTTTGAGCAGCGGAGGTAAATTTATTAGATATTATTTCAAGTATGTACTTCATTTAAGACCCACAGCTGGAACATGACGTATTTTGACAATCACATTCTGCTTCTGAATGACCTCAAGAAACAAACAACCCTCATCATCAGTATCTTCAGGTATATTATGATTTACAGGCCTGCTGTGTTTAAAAACCCTCCAATGTAACAGAAAATACTGCTTTGAACTAAACCTAAAACCAGCTGTTAAACAGACTCAGACTCACAGGCATGTTGGCAGTAAGACATCCCTCCCTCTGCTGTTATGATGGACCCTCAGGATGTGATCAACAGTCAGTTCCACAGACAACTTTAAACAAGCTTCACTGACAAAACCTAAAACCTGTATATCTTAACACCTGATTAAACACAGACTTTGGGTCATCTCATATAACAGATGACCTCCTTAGAATCAGCTAAATTTGTTTGGTTCAGTACTAGAAAAGACTATCAGGGGGGCGGGGAGAAGTGGACTGACCCATATGTCATAAAAAGGGGTGTGTCATAAGTAGCTAACCCTATTACATTACAAAATGTAACAAGAAGAAACTTATTTATAATGAATTATATCTTAAAAACGAGAAAAGTAACAAAAAACAAGAATTACTTATTCTATACAGATACCTTTGTCTATCATTTTTACCCAGTAATATTATTTAGTAATGTGTCAGTTCAGTTTATTCAGTTGATAAGTAAGGCTGGAGGGGGATTGAGTTTAGAGTGCCTGCAAGTTTTAATAATCGTACTACAAGAGGGAGGAATACAATATGCTATGATTGATATTTTCCCCACATCACTATTTATTAATGTCCCAGCAGTTAAATCATAATTACAATCACAGACTCCTGAGTTTAACCGAGGTGATACACGACCTGCTTTCTGGACCCTCCACAGTGATAACTGAGCTCAGAGCCAAAGCAAAATTCCACATCTGGTTTTAATTCTCTGCCACTGTTTCTAGGGACAGGAGGAAGGCGGGAAAATAATATTATTAAAAATTCTTCAGCAGAGTTTTAAATCCTTCATTTGCTCAAGGATGTTTCATATCACTGACGAGGGACAAAGGGAAGAATAAACAACATTTAGACTCAGACACAGCTTCACTAGATTCTTGATGCTTGCTTCAGGGCAGCTGGACATACAAAGATCACAAGACCCCATGCCAGCCCACTAACACACCGAAAAACATTAAAGCACACTGGTTCAACTAAAGAGAGATAATGACTATATTCTACTCTAGCTTATTTAGGAACTGGGCACTACTGCTTTTGGCTGAGACAAGGGAGCCATGCAGCCTGGAAGCAGATGGGAGCCACTGCAGCTATGACAGACAGCACTGGCTAAAGCATGAAGCACAGAGCCAGATCTGGGCAGAAATGTACCAACAGGTCATTTTCAACTATGATTCTGGCCCAGCACGACCCAGTCATTCACCTGCCGGCTCATCCAGACTAGTGACACTGTCATAGAATGAGGCCCTTTGAATGGTCTGAATCTCTACAACACAGAGAAAGAGAGACAAGGATGGGACGCTCTTAGAAAAGGGTCAACGAGGCCGACAGCTGCTGTTGTTAGTAGGCTTCAGTGACAGACATGTAGATGTAGAAAAGCAAACGGGTACAAACATAATGAACTACAGGAAGTATTAAATGAACCAGTTGGTTGTAGTTGTTACAGCGGACTTAAGCTTTCAGAGATAAGTAGGTGGTACGTTACCATCCTTCCACAGCTCAGCCACAAACTTGTCAGTTGACTGATGAAGCAGGGTCGCCACGTTGTCATTCAGAGGGTCCATGTTCTTCATTAGCCACTCATCTGCCTTGTAGTCTACCTGTAAGAGTAAAGAGAGGTATTGCTCAGAAAAAATGCACTATTATCTATAATACATTTCGGTTTTTAACAGAGTTCATATTAAAAACCGATAGAAAAAGATAAAATAAAATTATCACTTTTTCCAGGCCCTATGACAAGTGGTGACCTTGTTCTCGTGTTCTTATCTTTATCCTGTACGGAGCCACAGATGCAGGAAATCATTCCCACATTATATCACAATACCTGCAGTTATTTGTTAGGTGCAACTCATTTATTTAAATTTTCTTTATTGTTTATGTAACTCTGGTTGTTTGCACAATATCATTCTATTTTTCTGATACTGTCGGTTTGTCTTGCTTTATGGACATATTCTACTTTATTTCTTTTTTATATTAAAAAAAAAATAACAACAAAAAAGCCACCCAAAAATTAAGAAAAAAAAAACAAACCTACTTTATTTCAAAGTTTAAAATTTTTGGCTGTTCAGACACCAATTCCCCAATTTGGGATAAATAAAATTGATAATATTTAACTTTATCTTATTTATTTGTATCTTTCTAACAGAAAAGGTTTTATCATATCTAAATGACCATCACTGACAGATATACATAAATGATATGATTATCCACAATGTAATCTATTACATTTTTAACATTTGGAAGCCCATTAACGTACATCTATGTGTACATTCTGTCTCAATCATTGTGAGCTTCATGGTGACCTTAACTGTCACTGTTGTTTTTTTATTCTGAAAACTTACAAGCCACGTTCACTGTGCTTAATTTTACCCACTTTAAGAGCTATGTCAGTGCTTTCATGCACATTTAGGCTGAAGAAGCACGGACTTCACGGGACAGGCCTATCAACCTCCTGCAGCTTTATAAACTCTGTATCAGGATCATTCAGCTCAGTTGGATGAGAATCGGACTCCAGAGCAAGAGGTGAACAGTTCAAGTTTACCTTTCATGGTACATTTTCTTTAACTTTCTAACTCTCTCTCTCAATTGTATTGAGAATATTTTATTTCGTTTTTTTGTAGTCGATAAAATACAATCTACAACTATTGCTCAGTACAGACATTTTGCCTCCAACAGGAGATTTTTCCTAGCTGGAAAATCCAACTTGAACATCCAAGTGACACTCAGCAGGCAACAATTATTTCGTTAGTCTCCAAGGTCGTCTCAACTTTTATTTTGGAGATATATTACAACCCAGACTAGACGTTTATATAGTTATATAACAATAGTTATTCAACATTAAAATGTTTGCTGGTTGATCTGTGTAAAAATAAACTCTCCATTAAATTGGGATCCATTCACTTTTAAAGATCTGTAAGTCAGAATATTTTATGTTTGAAAGCGAAAAACTGTAAAAAAAATGTTAATTTCCCATCTTTGCAGTTTTTGAGGACTTTGGTGGAAAGAAATGAAGCGTACAAAGATGCAGTTTATCTGGTGCACTGTGTCAGCTGCAGTTTACAAAAGAGCAACACATAAATAGCAAAATATGTCTGATATTATGTAGAAAATGTCTTCCATTTCATAGTTTGTACATCAGCTGCCATTGCTTGAATCCCTCTCCTTAATTTTCAAAGGTCAAACGTTCCCTAAAAATCAAATACATACATGACTTTTCATCTTTTCTGATTGTAGAAGTATAAAAATCAAGAAACTTTTCCACTGAGTGAGATCATTTTTCTCTGCGCACACCTGTGTTAACAACATTTACAGCGTTTGGCTTCGTCGTGCTGCAGATTCTTCTCTACGGCAGACGTTCCTACAGCTGGAATCTCTCCATTTTTGAAATATTGAGGCGTGAAACAACACAGTCCACACAATGATAAGCAGATGTGCTACTCTGTGGGTCTCCCTACGAGACAAATGCTGCGCTCTGTTGCGTAACACCACGGACTATCCAAACCCCCTCCCTCACGATGAAGTATAAATCAAGCTATTTCAGTGTTTCCCTGAAATTCCCCCCACAGGAGAAGTATGTGTCAGCATTTTATGTGACCTCTGACAGTCACCGACTTTTCAGGGATGAAAGAGGGATTCAGAAAAGAGGATTATGGTAAACTGAAGCATAAGTGTGATGATATCAGCTGTAGCAGCTGTGACTGTCAGTCTGATTACTCACCTGTGTCTGAACTGGGGGGATTTGTTTTAAAAGAGCTAGCTTATCGTGGCCTAAAAACAAGCATCAAACATCCTGAACAGTCAGAAAGGGAGCAACAGCAACCAGCTGATTTTTATAGAGATAAAAAAAAACAAGCATACCCTGCCGGCATAGTGGATGATGCAAAAGTCGGCCTTATCTTTGAGCTGCCGGGGCTTCTGAAACTTGGTGTGTGTGCCCTGCTCCTGGATCAGCTTGTCCACAAACGTCTTGTCTGTGGCTTTGGGGAACCAGCACTCCTCGTCCAGCAGAGCCAACACGCCTGGAGGGTTTGCCTGGAGGAGTCATAACACAGGACAGGACGTTAAGACTCCAGAGAAGGTAAACAGGGATACAGCATTGACAACAGAAGGACAACGGATTTAATTTCTTTTTCAAAATAGTTTCTGTGGCATATTTGCCTTTAACAGAAACATGTGTCTCGCTCTACCTGAACTCTGAGTCACTTTTTTCTCCTGGTGTGATATTCTTCATGATATCTTTATGAGTTCACACAAGGACAACTACAAGAATTATTACACAACAATATTTTATGTTTTATACATCCCCCTACCCCCACCAGTGGTGTGAGAATATGTGATTTTTGGCTTTTTGTCATGATTTGAGGTTTGTGGCAGAAAAAAACGATTTTAATCCCAAAAGCAGTTCTAGTAGTCTTAGAAAACCCCCCCCACAATCCTTCTTCTGGCTTAGACTTCAAGCTTATTTCTTAAAACTTTACTTCTTTATTAGGCATGAACAGGCATTAAAAAAAGAACAAAAGCATCTTTTTGTTTATTTGTTACACAGAATAAAAGCAATGCATGATTGAAAATAAATAATAAGTATTATAATTTAGTTTGTAAATAAGTAAAGAAAGATTAAAAATGAAAACTTTCTCCAACTTTAATTCTAATGAGAATGAATCTAATTGAGATTAATTAAAGAAAAGCTAATAATGGAACTGACCGGCCTCTCGATGAGGTCGATGCAGGGCTGCAGGTCGAGGCCGAAGTCGATGAAGCTCCACTCGATGCCCTCCCTCTGGTACTCCTCCTGCTCCAGGATGAACATGGTGTGGTTGAAGAGCTGCTGCAGCTTCTCGTTGGTGTAGTTGATGCATAGCTGCTCAAACGAGTTCAGCTGTATGAGAGGAAGATCGACACGAGCAAGAACATCGTCATCACTGGAAATAATCACCAATGACACAAACCTCTAACCATGACGTGGCAAATAAAAAAAATTATTAAAAAAGTAAATAAACTTTATCAATAAAGAATTAAAAGATTTAAATTCAGACCTGGAAGATCTCAAAACCAGCAATGTCCAAGATACCGATAAAGGAGGCGCCCTGCCGCTTGGTTCGGTCCAGCGCTTTATTAATGCGATGGACAAGCCAGCGGAACAGACGCTCATACGTAGCTTTAGCCAGGGCTTCGACAGCAAAGTCCGCCTGCAGAGAGAAAGCGTGAGAAAAGAACAGCATTAAAAACCATGAACAGAGAAAGTAGCTGAAGCGTGTGTGGGCTGAAACAAAATAAATTCTACAAATACATTTCTAGTTGCACTCTGTTTTTTCTGTCTTTCTGAGACTTTTTATCTGAAATGCTCAGATGACAGCTGGATCTGTATCCGCCTGCAGGACTGCAGCACTTGAAATTTCAAATGCTTCATTTAACAAGTGAATGTAGAAAAATGACATTCTTTATGCACACTGAATAAGAAGCAAAACAAAATTTAACATTAGATTTTATTTTTAAAAAACTGTTTTGACCATCAGCTTTCATTATTTTGACTTTCGTGTCTCAGCGCTTGCCACCAGTGCCTCACAGCAACAAAGCCCTGGGGCTGAGCATAAGGAACATAAGTTGCTAGTTTTACAACTTTTTGTATGCAGAAGCAGCCTGAAACTATGCTTTACAAGGGTTAGGACGAGGACCCACACAGACTGAGAAAGCTTTTGTAACGATGATTTGGAATAGGCCCAGGTGCGATTCATCTAACACTTGAACACACAACCTGAAGCAGAATTTTAATCGCATGAGCTCCGGATGCCCCACTAACTCATCTAACTTTACAGCTCTATTACGCAGCTATCTAGCACTAAAAACACAAATACATTTTTTGTTAAACAATAAATATACAGCTGGTAATCTGTTACCAAAGATCTCAAAAAGAAAAGAGAAAACACATTACTACTTTAAAAATAGAAAAAGAAAAAGAGCAAACTGACCTGCTCTTTAGTCTGAGCTTTCTGGACGTAGTCTCTCCCCACTTTAATCCGGGGAGTCAGGATGGCTCTAGTAAACTCCATTACATTCATCCCCAGCAGATGGCAGAGCTTCTGAGCAGCTGGAGAGCAAAACAACCTTATTTATATCAGAAGAAAATTAGTCCTACAGTGGATTTCAACCTGCATGACTGCTACGCACCTACAGTCCACGATATAAAACAGAAAACAGAAATGAATGTGTAGGAACCAGATTTTAGGTTCTTTGCTGTGACTATAGCTTATGTGTTAAAAGTGGGTCATTCACCAATCAGAAGTTCAGTGGAGTTTGAAAGTGTAAATGTTAGATTAAGTGCTTAAATATGGATAAAAACCACTTCATGAATGTGTGATTGGTGAATGAGAATCGTGGTAGAAAACAGAGTGCTCAAACTTAGTAGAAAGGTGCTACTCAGACTGTTTACCATCTAGACATGTTTCTTTCTGTTGTAAATTCGAGCATATACACTGGACGGATGTGTGGTCAGTGTGGATGGACTTGCTAAGACAATGCTCAAACGGGTGATTCAGGAAAATGCAGTTTTATTTTAAATAACCTGCTGAAACTGTAATAAAGGCTAAAAGCTTCAGCTTCAGCTTCATTGGAATCATGACTAATCTGAGTGACTCTGCTAAGTTGTGTCACCAAACTGAACCTATGCATCGTGTTTGTGGTGTCGATGACTTTTGGAGCCTTTTTCTCTAATTATATGAAAAATAATCTGGCTAGCTGTGAGGGATTTTTATAACGGTATGTGACACTCTAGGACTGCTTCTTTATGTTATTTGTTAATTACTTTCTTACTAATTAGCAGGCACCCTCTGAGTAGATGCAACTTGCTAACCAAACTTGAAAGTATTAGCTCATAACTGAGCACTTTAGCCATTCGACCAAATATGCTCCCTGCTCGCTTTCTCATAAAGTCTGCAGCCGTAATTCCAAACGCAAGGCTTTCATACACAACTAATAAACCACAGTATTTGAAATTGTGTAACTATGACTCATGCCTAATAGAAAATAAATATAAAGAAGAAATTATTAAATATGTAGAGGAAAAAAGTTTGATTTTCAAGGGTTACTTGAACGAGACAGCTTTTCCCCAAAACCATTTTAACAGAACTCGCTGACTATTAGATAA
This sequence comes from Hemichromis elongatus, assembly GCA_015108515.1. Taxonomy (NCBI): domain Eukaryota; kingdom Metazoa; phylum Chordata; class Actinopteri; order Cichliformes; family Cichlidae; genus Hemichromis; species Hemichromis elongatus. The sequence continues at coordinate 65,032 of VUQR01011639.1, forward strand.
TCTATCTGATGTTGTTATGTAAAAAGAAGATGTAATCTGTGAAAAAATTATTTTAATGACTAATTTTAAGATTTATTACAGTCTTAATGAGAAATGTTTCTGGAACAGTTTTGTATTTTATGTGGCTGGAGCTTGTGGAAAAGTAAAAAAAAAAAAAAGCAGAATCCCTTTAGATAGCCAAAACTGATTATTTAAAACAACAACAACAACAACAAAAACATCTGCTTCAGTCCTGATTTCTGCTGTTGAATTTGGAAATATCTAACTGAGCTGCATCGTTGGCATCAGACTGATTCCCCCCCCCCCCGTCTCGCTCTCTTAAGTGCCAAGTATGCAGTGCCACATGTGGAGGAACTGGAAGGCTGTGCCCCATTTCCTTCAGGAGTAAATCCTCTCAATGATGTGGTTTAATGGAAAGCTGACAAGGCGCAGGGAGCAAACAGACATAAATCACGGGTCCCTCTGAGCTGTGGATGAGGCGCACAGCATGAGGGAGGTGCACAGTGAAGGGGAAGAGCTGAAATATATATGAGAAGAGGAAAAGCAGCAGGAGGAGGAGGGTGTCCTGACCCCTGAGCTCAGAGGTTATAAAGCAGATGTGTGTGTGTGTGTGTGTTCTGGGATACTTACCAGTATTATCAGGCATAGAAGCTTGGTCACTGTTCCTCTCCTTCTTAAAGACGATGTTGCCAAACTGAAGGACTGAGGACACCACTTTCAACATGGCTACAAATATCAGAATCCAGAGAAAACAAAATTACTCCAGTATGACATCATTTTACTTCGTTAACTATATTTAAAAAGTTTTTTAAAAAAAAGCATAAGAAGACTCCGATAACCTACAAACTAGTATTGAATAACACCCAAACAGCAGAAAAATGACTGTAATTCCTCAAGGGTTAGTGTGATACTTTTATAAAAGCCTTGAGGGTTTTAGGGGAAGGGTAAAGTCTGCACCTCAATCACATCTGTTAGATTTAAATCTACTGTGGTGGTGTACAGAGATAAAACTACAAAAACCTTTTGTCTTTGCCTGTGAAATTACGGAGCTAGCTGTCGTTTAAATAAGTTCTATTTATCATGTTGTGCATGTGGGGTATATGAGAACCACCTCTGGCTAGCAGCATCATCTGCTCTCTCAGGTTGAACACATAACACTGCTATACCCAACACTTCACTGTTATAGAGGGCAACTTACTGTCATCTGTTTATAGTGCTGCTTTTACTACCTTTAGTAAATGATTTTAAACTGATTTTGCTAAGTTGATTTGAATATTTAAAATTTAATATTAACAATATTATAAAATTCAAATACATTTTATTTAAGTTTATTTTACTTTACTATTTTACTTTACTCTGATATTCTTTTTTCCTTCAAGACATTTACTTTGTCATATTGTATTTAATTTTATTATGGTGTGTACCGTTCTACTTATTGAATTTTATTGGTAAAATACGTCATTTAATCCAATAAAAGGTTTTTTCCATTAGCTAAAAGTACAATACCACACCAGATTTTCATCAAGCAAAGGCAAAGTAACTTGTTTGAGACATCTATTGTATGTTTGCTTTATAGGACTATTAAAAATCTACCCAGAATCTCCTCGTGGCCGAAGCTCATGATGTGCATAGCCTCCATGGTCTCATGGAAGTTGTCTTTGTCCTGCTGGCCTGGGATTGGGATGTTACCATTGGACAGGAAGCGGTAGTTGTTGAATCCTTCCAAAAGCAGGTCCGCTGTGGTCACAAGATGGAAAAACAAAACAAATTTTACCTCCAAAATGATTCACATGGACTTCACACAAAATTAGACCATGACAGAGTAACTGATGCTATTAGCAACAATAAGGTGTCTGATTTTAATGCTGTATTTAATTTAAGAGAACATGAACTATGCTTGCGTTACACAAAGACACTAAAACCAGCCACGGTTTAGAGTTACTGAAACTCAGACTACTCACATTTGAGGTGCTCTCCGGCTCCAGCAAGCAGCTGATAAAAAATGTGGAAGGTACGCTCATCTTTGGCTTGACGAATAGCTCTGGATTTTTCCAGTAAGTCTGACGCAGAAAGTCAAGAAAACCAGATCTGTTTGATGGGTCAGTATGCCACATGTCAGGGTTTGGCGTCCAAGGCTGACGAAAGGAGTCACTGACATGAATAAACACAGACTAAACTAAATGAATTTGTATAACGCATAAAAAACATCCTTTTGGACGGTCCAAACTGAGATCACAGAAAAAACTAAATTTTTCCAAAAATACCTCTAGACTTCAAATGAATTGACAATTCCCATTACATGAATGCTTCTGTTTTAATACAGGATACAGGTTTCAATGTTGGCCCCAACGATGTATCCAGTGACATCAAAGTTGATCCGGATGAATTTCCCCTGTCGAGATTAACACAAGATAACTTTCAGGAAGCGCACAAAACAACATGAGCAGCATTCAATCGATTACATAATGGCTCTTTTATAACACACACAGTGAGGCAGTGAGAATCTGGACTGATGGTAGCAGAATAATGTACCAAGACTCAGTGTGAATCCTTCAAAAGGATGAGTAATGCTTAGAAGGCTGATTATTAAATTTTATCCAGTAGAAAGCAACGCCACCGTCACTGATATTTCACACATTAGACTGATATAAACTGTTGTAAATTCTATCATTCTAACAGATCCATTTTTGTAATATATCTACATATCTATATTATTGCCAAAGCACTTTCTGGATGGATGCAAACTGCATTTCGTTGCCTTTTGACATGCGCAATGACAATAAAGTGGAATTCTATTCTATAACAAAGGTCTCCTAAATGATTAGCAGGCAACAGTGTCCAAATAAAGGGCCTTGTTTCCAGTAAAAAATAAATAAATAAATAAATTACAGTTACAAGACGTTAACACATTTCCTAAAAAATGATCTAGGGGCCAACGCAGGATCAGTAAAAGTGGTCCTGAGGCAGAATAGATTTAGGGGTCTTGAACTCCAGGCCTCGATGGCCAGTGTCCTGCAGGTTTTAGATCTCACCCCGGGCCAACACACCTGAATCAAATGATTAGTTCATTACCAGGCCTCAGGAGAACTACAAGACATGGTGAGGAGGTCATTTAGCAATAAGGACACATCTAAAACCTGCAGGACACCGGCCCTCGGACCTGGAGTTCAAGACCCCTGGTTTAGCTGACCATTTTTTTCTATACTTACAAAACGTGATGAGTTGTCATTTTTCACAGTCTTTGCATTCCCAAAAGATTCTAGGATGGGATTGGCCTGTAAAAGCTGCCGTTCCAGTTCACCCTATCAAAAAAAGGAGGCTTTTGTCATCACGTCAAAGGCTAACACACAAAACTTATAAACTTATGAGAGGTTTTCCACTGACAATGAAAAGTCAAACACAGACATGCAGACGTCCTAAGACTTGGTTTATACAGAAAGACGTCACATTGGAGTTAAACTGAACAAACAAAAGCCACAGAAAAGATGACAAGTGTCACACTCTTACTAGTAAATAAAATAACTGACAGTGGACAAAAGAAACATGTCTACAGGTGATTATTCATGTGTCTGGTCATTTCTCATTTCTGTGCCTTTTGCATTTAAAAAGAATAACAAGTTATGTAGTGGTGAGTCAAAAATGTAAAAAAAGGAATTGAATTGAAGGGTTGTTTAATTGTATTTATTTTATTGTCCACAGCACTAAATGAGCCCGATCACACGGAGCCATAGAAGTTTACAAAAATTTCAAACTGCAGGTGAATTTAGGTCACATTTAAACTCTTTCATCACAAAGACACAATCATTTTTGCCAGGAAGCTTAAATCACTCCATCCATTTGGTAATTTTACGGTTAAAAATGACTTTCATACCACTTCTCAGTCCATAAACCAACTCTAATGTTTAAGATTAAATAATTATTTGATATTGGTTAAAAAGTTCTAATCAAACTGTTTTTCTGGTTTATTACTCTATAAATGCTATAAATTTTGGGAGATCTGGATGAAAGCACCAGTTTGAACATCAGCTGTGATAGTTCATAGATTAAACAATGGTTTAAATACTCCAGTCTTACTAAAGCCATTTGCAAATACTTAATACAAATAATGGAACTGAAGATGACTAATGTGTCTGTAGCTTTCGAAAGAGATCTTTTATCTTTTTGCTTTGACGAAAGCCAGAAAGCCATTTTATCAAATCAGGAAGAATGTGTCCACAACACACAGCAGACACAGTTTGCTTCTTTTTTTTTTGTCAAGCTGGACACTTCAGGAAGCCGAATAAATAAATAAGTGACTTATGCAGATGTTTAGACAGGTGTTTCCATCCAAACCATATTATTGGCTTTGTCGTGTCTAAAAGAGCCAAAGACAGTTTCTTCTGCAACGTTATTTCTCTTCTTGTGGCTCAGAGGAATATTTTCCCATTACGACGAAAATAGCTGCGTGCACTGAAGGTTTGAGTGTGTCTGAGGCCATTTTCCACTGAAGAGAAGTGAGGAATCAGCACTGCGCTAAGAATGTGAGACATGTAATGTGATCTTTGGCAAAAGAGTTAAATGTGCTGCTTTTAATTGAGTTTTTGAGCAGCTGGAATGAAGCAGGGCTGAACTGGATAAACCTGGTCTCTATCCATCAGCGGTGGTACAGCCCACAGACGGCACAGGGTTCAAACCGAAAGCCTTTGTTTCTATATAAACACAAGCGTGTGGTGCAACTTGGTAGTTAAAATTGTTCACTGGCAGCCTTTACATCTGTGTGGTCTGCACACACAAACAAAGAGCAGATTACAAACATCAGTGGGGGTCCAGCAGCAGCATTATGAGCTGACCCACATTCCTGTTGTAAAGTGAGCACATCTGATATCTGACGGCCAACGGAGCTGGCTCCTCCTCTTTAAATGGCCATTTGCTGCATAACTTTGATAAAATGAGTCACCCGTTATCAGCCAGCACTCAAAAAATAAGAGATCTTTTTTAAAAGTAAAAAAAGGTCACTATGTGTGCTGTGTGTGCTCTGGCTCAGTACTTTGGAGATTTAGTGGACTCAGAAAGAATCAGTCACAACTGTCCCAGTAAATCTTCTGGGGCAGAGGCCAGTTGTGGCTATGTTTCCACAGCTCAACATCTGCTTTGGCGGTCACAAGGCCAGACAAATATTGCAAGTCCCTGTTCTCACCAACAACGAGAACACCGAACATGTGGGGAACTTATTTGGACCAGATTCTTAGGCTGAAAAGAGGTCAGAAGAGGTTCTGTGTTAGCCGCTGGTTCACTGATAAGACGAGATGACTTGAAAGCCAGTGAACCACTTCAGATGTCCTCACAGTGTCAGCACTGCAAATGTTAAATGTGTGTTAAAATAAGCAGAAGATGCTAAATTAATAAGAACAAAAAAGTCGAGCTCATGCAATGAGAAGGATAAAAGTAACCAAACAACAGCTTAGTGAAGGTTTAATGGAAAGCATCTACTGCACAGCCTCGGGGAATATTTAGTTAGTGGTTAGTTTATCTAGCCAGTGGAAACAGAGTGGGAAAAGCACCCCTTTAATTTTGTAAGTGAGGTAAGATAGGTGAGAAACTACATACTACTCACATAAAACAGGGGTCCACTCTGTAGGATATGGGGAGATTCAGTTGTTATATTAATGATATTTATTTAAAAAAAATAGTAACACATTTTATTAATGTTATAGGCACATCTATGCACAACCTACAGCAGTCTATGGATGAAAGCTGCAGCACAGATCATGATACCTTATCCTGGCCCTCGAGACCCAGAGTGCTGCTGATGTTCAAAAAATTTAATTAAAGTAAATTTATGACCACCTGACCCCCTGAGAATCAGCTGATTACTGTATTATGATAGCAAGAAGACATAAAATTTACCTTTAGCCTATGAGTAATGTCTGGGATTTAGCAAAGTATTATATTTAGTGTATCATATTTATATGAATCCAGTCGTATTTGAAAGACTCTTAAAAAATGCACTGAAGGCTCCAAATAGTGTTAAATTTGACTACCGGTATATTAGGAAGAAGAAGACAAACCTAGTATCAAAATGTAGATAAAAGGGAGCCTCGTGTTCATAAGATATAATCTGTTTATAACCTATTCTGAAAGTTTACCCAAAACGCACTTGATAAACTTTTCTACAATGAATTTAATAAAAACAAAAAAAGAACCAGAGCTTGTTTCTGTTGCTTCATGTCAAAGCTATTAAACCGGTGCAGATTTGGCTGTAGATGAAATCGTGTTGAACAAAATAAAAACAGGACTTAAGCTTTCGACTGTCCCACTTGGTGTGGTGGTAAAATTTAAATGTCTTCAGTTTAATTTAGTCTGAAAATCTTCATCTCCTTTTCCTATTAAGTTAGGAGAGCTAGAAAATGCTGGAATACGTACACAATAATTAAGTAAATCAGCTGATTCTAAGCGGCTCAGATGAGAACATTTTCCTCAGTTCATTTTACATGGAATGACGCAGCCAGGTAACTGTGTCCTGAACTTCTGGTATTTTAGAACAAATTCACAAAAGACATGATAACATGGATGATCTGCAGACTGTCTGGGTCCTGATGACCGGGCCAGAGAATCACCAAATTACTGCTGCTAAGTGTGCTATTCATAATCTCTTATGGTGATATACTTTAAAAATGAGGACGGTCTCCAGCCCTTTCTTAAAAAAGCAGACACACACATATATTTTTACCTATTTAAATAGATGAATACAACTCAAATACAATGTTTAAATATGACAAGGTGACATTCAAGGCTTATTATTTGGCTACAACAACCAATAAACACCACATACACAGGATAATGTTTCAACCAGTGTCGATCACAGTAAAACAAAGCACAAAAAAAACAAACACAACTAAAAACGTCTGTACTTACAACTGCATTTTGTGCCTGACAGAGAGAGACAAAATATCTGCTAAATAAGATATCTTCAGTGTTAACACCAGGGAGCTTAATTAAGTGTGAAAAGTAATCACTGACACCATCTGATGAAATCGGATATTTTATTAGCTCATGCTTTAGATAAGTGAATACTGTCTGAAAGGTCAGTGTGGCATGCATGTGAACATGGAGTGTAAAAAAGCATATAAACTTGCCTGTAGTTTCACTGGTTTAGGCGATTCTGGCTGTTTGTTACAGATAAACAAATGCAAACTGTTAGACTGCGGGCACAAAAGCTTTACAATCACAAGCACCTCAACAATAATCACACTTTTTAAAATAAATCTTTACCTCAGTCACAGCATTTTTCTAGTGCTGTGTTAGTAGGATAGCAGTGGAATGACCCCTCCCTCCCCCTTGTGGGTTAATTTAAAAACAACAACAACTAAATCCACTGTATTAGCAGAATCTAAAAAAGGGGTTTCAAACATGCACCAAAGCGTCCCATTTCTTTCTGTTTAACAACTAGATGGTTTTATGTGAAAACAGCAGTAAAGGACTTTTGCTGTGATTCCAGGAGAGAAAATGTGTCAAAACCTAAAAGAATTACTGGATCTTAGGCCATGTCCACACTAGCCCGGATAGATTTGAAAACGGCATTTTCGTCTGAAAACGCTCCGCGTCCACACTGTCGTTTTCAGTTTTTTCACAGAGTTGCGCGTCCACATTAAAACGGCTGAAAATGCTTAATTTCCAATACCGCGCATGCGCGAAGTGTAAGATGATTCAACCTGCGTCATTTCCATCTGCTGTTTATTTACTTTCTGGCTTTTTAAAACGTGGCAGCAAAATGGTGAGACAAAGCAACAAATTTTTTAAATGGAATGATAATGAGGTGGAGTTGTTGCTGTCGCCATCTTGGTTGAAGTGGTCACATGACTGCATCATATGTCTAACATGTGTCATCGTTTTCAAAAGTCTCCGTTTTCGCTGTCCACACTGTGACACGAAAGCACCGTTTTCAAAACGCTGTTTTCCTTGAACAAAAACGCCGTCTCAGTTTGGACGGGAGGCAAAAACAGAGAGAAAACGATGCATTTTCAAACAAAAACGTATTAGTGTGGACGTGGCCTTAAAAAGTTGCATGAATCAACAACATGTAAAATACTCCTGTTTAGTTACAAAACTACACGTGAAAGTTTTGCAGCTTCCATCTCTGATCTGTAAATTATAATTTACAGCGATAACAAATTGCTGATGTTCGGTTTATGCCACAGCTGCTCTCCATTAACACTGCTGGTGCCATTTGCCCAATAAATAAGAGTATAATTTTGCAGATGAGTTTGACACCCCTGATTTAAACTGGTATTACGTCAGGTTTTCATTTAATTAAGGACTAAAAAGAAGCATGAGAGGAATGACAAAACTGGTGAGACTTGTTAATACTCACAGGAATGTTGTGATCTTTTCTTCCTTTGTGCGAGGAGGCAACATGTGCCAGGTACTGAATGACCTTTTTTGTGTTTTCCGTCTTACCGGCTCCTGACTCACCTCTACAAAGCAAAGCAACAAGACGATACAAATAAAACAGGAACCAGAAAGACTAAAAGTTTCACAGTGCAGCCATCGGATGATAATAAAAGACAAAAGGCAACTGAACATTTGCTGTAATGACTCCTTGGTTGTGGACCCACCGGTCTGTTGAACTCTGGCTTGCTTTGTCTGTTTCTTCTTTTAAATCACTGTTAGATGGAGTTTTACATTGTAGGCTTTCTTATAAACTTTTGGTACCTAAATTTTGGTTAAAATTGGGTTAAGGCCACATGTTTTCTTTCTGTTTAACAACTTAAAAGACATTTTTCTTACATAGAGCTAGAGTTAAGGTTAGGGGCATTTATCAGGGTCACTAAAGATTTAGACCTCACAACCTCAGAGGGTTAATTCTTAGTCTACCATGAACTCACTGAAATTTAAATTGACATGGGAATTGTTAATATTGTTGTATTTAAGGGTCAGTGGATCTGGAGAAGGCATTTGACCACATTCCTCAGGGTGTCAGTGTGGTGCACTTTGGTATCATGTTTCAGGCCCGCACATTACCAACGATACATCTGACTTGTTTGGGTTGGGTGCTGTACTCCACTAGAGCTGCTGTTTGTATTTTCATAACATCATTTGCTTTTTCAGATGATTGGAGCAGCAACAGTAAGGATGCCAAAGCTGGCCTGAATGTTAATGCAAAGATGTCAATTTACTGATTAATCTATGTCCCCAGCCTTATCTATACCTACAAGCTCTGTGGAATCAGCAAAGAAATGAGAAATGAGCTTCCTCAGAACGGAGTCTGGGCTCTCCCTTAGAGATCGGGTGAGGAACTCGGTCAGTTGGGAGGGGCTAAGAGTAGAGTGACTGCTCAACATCAAAAGGAGCCATTTGAGGAGGTTCAAGAATTTGATTAAGATGCCTTCTGGGTGCGTCCTACGTGAGGTGTGTCATGCATGTCTAACTGGGAGGAGAGACACACCAGAGAAACTGGAAGACGTGGCTGGGGCATCTCTCCTGTTCATACAATCCAGATAAGAAGCAGAAAATGGATGATTGGCATACACTTTAATAGTTTATGCTAACAGTCAGAAATTTTGTTTTTTTAAAAAGTTGTTTTAATTAGTTTTGTCTGCATATTTTGTGTTTGTAAAACTTTTGATAAGTGCTATAAAAATAAAAATATTATAAAGGAAAATTTGTGCACAGCAGAGCGTTCATGGTTAATAGATTAGACAAGAACTATTTTTCATTACAACAGCACAAATATAATCTCAGACTAAACACTGCTACATAAGTACTCTCGTTTATCTTTAAACTATATTTTTTAAGCATCAGTCCACTTCAGCAGCTGTGGTTGCTGGCAGCCCTTTCACCGCTCTATCACACAGCTACCATGGAACGAGGAAAAAAAAGAAGAAAAAAAAACCTGCTGCAAAAACTTTGGGGAGCAGTTTAGATTTAGAGCATACCTGAGGTTTTACAGTAAGTGCAAATCTGCACAAACCAAGTATGCACAAAACTATAGTTTTCTTTTCAGACTTGGCGAGCGTGATGAGGCTGAGAGTAAAGATGGGCCGAGATCGGTGGGTAAGTCCTGTCAGTCTTGTTAGGTACTGTGAACAGAGAGTAATCGTAAGGAGATTGCGTCAGTGTGCTTGTTGTTGGCCTTGGACTGCTGGGTGTGATATTTCTCAGCTCCTCCACAATAAAAAAAAAAGACTGCTGACCTAACCGTAGCTTATGAGATTTGCATGTTTTTTATTATGCATGCGAGTGTCGAAACCTTTACTACAGTCCAAAATTTGCAGCACATTTTAATGTCTGTGTCCAAGCAAACTCCAAAAAATTAAAATCAATACTGCATTGCACAAATGTACAAAATGTCTTTCATTAAAACTTGAGGTAGATCTACTGTGTCTTTGACTTCTTTGAGGGGAGTCAGTTAGATGGATGATTATTTTCAGGAATGTGCTGATATAACAACAACTATATCGTTGTTTCAGGTTATTCTTTGGCAGCAAACAGTTGCCCTCTATAATCCCAGAACAGCCAGATGTTTCCCTCAGTTAAGAGGAAGCTTTTTTCTCCACACTGTTGCCCGTTTATGGTCTGTGGATCACACCGTTATTCCCTGCAATACTTTAGATTCTTTATCTTATAAAGTAAAGTACCAAAAGTAAAACTATTGTACATAAAAATTCAACTGATTGAGAGTGAGCTAACTTTAGATTTGTCTGATCTTTTATTGAATTGCTCTCTTCACTAAAGCAAAATACAGAGAATAGTAAGTCATGCAGCAGCTGAATGAACAATAATGACACCAAACCATGCGAGGTGTGTAATTTGTTTATACTGTATTGTAATTAAGGGTGCAGAGAGCCTTTGTAAATTACAGTTCTTTTAGTTCAGTTTTATAAACCCTTGTTGCATGGTTTATTTCTTGATACCTTCCTCCTGCATTTTCTTTGGCTTCATTCCTGTCATCAGCAGGCACTTGTCAGTGAAGTGATGCCATTGGATTGTGAAGCAGAAATGTCAGGCATATCTTAGACCCACACTTCTTTTAAAGCAGGCTTCTCAGTGACACTGAGCAGACTATCGCTGCTTGAGAGAAACGTAAGAAGTGTCCAGACCCTGAAGCAACTCACTTTTACTGCCCTTTTGAATTGTGTAATTGCAAGTAAATGCAATTTTGTCAGTTTCATTTAATTCAGACAAAACACGCCACAGAGAAATACACTGCAAGATGTGATATGTTTCCCAAGACAATTAAATGGAAAGGAGACATTAATTTGGTCCTGGCGGTTTAGTCTGTCTTGCAGACGAATGTATTGTGCAGGTGTACGTTAGATAGTTTTAAAAACAGTAGCTCTGTTATGTTAAAATAAGAGCAGCTAAATCAACTTAAATGGTCTGTTTACTCACGTGCAGAGAATGGACTGGTCCTCTCGATCTGTGAAGACAAAAGGGGAAAAAAGGGGGCATGACACATAAATGAATGTTAGGTACAATATTTTTAAAATATTATCCAATCATTTATTATTGCATAACATTTCTCATCATTATTGTTATTAACTATAGAATATTTTTTAATCTGAGATAAAAACGAGTTTCCAAAATTCAAAGTCATTACAACCTTTCTGTTGACCACATTTAAACAATAAAAATTGATGAATGTGAAATTTTAGGGAGTTAGAAGCAGACTATCTACCAAGTGAACCCAACAGCGAATAGTGAAAATCATAAAAAAAATCACAAGTCTAACACAACAGCTGAAACTGACTTTTTTTTTTTTTCGATTTCTACCCAGCAACCCTCACTAACTGTGTCCCAGTAACCACAGGTAACAATAATATGCAGGGAAACAATATAATAATGAAATGAATAATGAATGTACTTAGTAAGAAAAACAACTTGTCAGATTTTTACTGAAATTTGAATCAAGGTACTACTTGTGAGCAAAGTGACCACAAAAAGCACGGCCTGTTGGAACTAACTGCATAAAGCCCCATTACACAAAGTCAGACCGATGCAGCCCATAATTCTAATCTACATCAATAAGATCACTGACATTTGCAGATGAATGTGCTTTGTCGCTAAATTAGCAGCTGGATTTGAATCACACTAAGAAAACCTGAAAAATCCAGACCTAAGCTTCCATTAATGCCCTTCCATTAATTTGCATGGTGCTGAGGTCAGTGTGCACTTTTTCGGTCATGTGGCAGTTAAACAAAATGACACCTTCGAGGTTGTACGAGTTTATAGCGTCTCATGAGCTCTGAGTGAGACAGCTCACAGCCATCTTCAGGCAATAGAGGAGAAATTAAGGATAATGATGATGTCATGGGAAAATACTTTGTCCTCCCATCAATGCCTACTTAGGGAAACAGTCTCCTCTCCAGTTACACTGTTGTCTGATTAGCTTAAAGTCCAAGGCTTAGATTTGAGTCACTAGACTCAGACATGGTGTGGTGTTTCTGCATAGCTTAAACTAAAACACAGACAATCTGCGTCACCGACATCACAATCACCAAAGGTTGGAAGAGAATAGCAGGATAAAGATTACTTATTAACCTTGGCAAGCAGATTTATTATTTTGGAAGTAATTTAATTTGAGAAACACTATCTCTAGCTTTAATATACAATTAAAACTTTGACCTAGAGATGCCGGTTTAGCTCCCTGAGGCAAGCAGATGACCCACATGTCATGAGGCTAATGCAGAGACCAGCCCGAAAGCCATTACTGTGTCTTCCCTTGGTCTTTCTCCTAGCACCCGGTAGCACTTAATGTATTAATATGTTTGGAAAGTGGCTTTAATGCACCTACGACCTGTTTGATATCACCAATAACTGCACCAGATAATGCTCACACATCATAACTCTAACATAACTATGCAGTCATCTGGGCTTTCAGAGCACTCTTTGAATATTTTTGCTTGGAATGCCTAGCCCAACAAAATAAGACTAATCCCAGTTATGTAACTAGAGAACAATCCAGACGTTTTAATGATATAATCACAACATGGGACCAAACTGTAAGGCTACAAACTTCATCTCACCTTATTAAATGTGCAAAAAAAATTATCAGCGGATGTGTTTGAAAGTTTTAAGAAGTCTGTTCTATCTGCTTCCATTCTCACTGAGGTAGGTTCTTGTATTTCTTGATGAGCAATAACCTGTTCGTTAAAGCGGCCAATCTCAGGAGTCATTAATTCTGTGACTGAAGTGCAAAGTCTGAACGTTTGTTAACTGAAGGATTTAACACTGACTGATGATTGGCAGCTGATCCATTAGTAGATTGAGCTGGGTAAGAAAAGCCATCAATAACTCAGGGAAAGACTAATCTTTTTTTAGTACAACCACAGCTAAATAAATGAGCCTGGCTTATCCAAAGAAAGATTTGCTCTGAAATAATTCAGCAGTATAATGTGACTGGTCTAAGCACATTGCAGGAAAATACAATATTAAAGTATAATTTCTCTTACATGAATGCACTGAACACTAAAACGATTACCAATGTTTGGAAAAAATTACCACTGCAAATGAGAAATGTGACGTCAATCATAACCTTTTGTTCTTTTTGTAGCCCTTTCATAAGGACGGGAGTTGCTGCTAAGAAAAACAATTTACACCCCTAAAAAAGCAAAAGACAAGTTTTTTCCTTGTTCTTTTTTTCCAACTGTTGTATAAATTTGACTCTGTGAATAACGTGCCATCTGGAAATCCTTACGCATACGATAGAGATGTCTCTGGATATCAACCTAGTCATAGGCAAATGTCTACAGCTTGTCCATTGTGTCCATAGGCCAGCCAGACCACTCACGCACGTAGAAAGTGTGCAATAAACCAAACCCACACCCCACCACAAAGAACATCAGAAGTAATGACTTTAAAATAGAATCTACATGCACTAAGAATAATTTACACCATAGATCCCACTATCTAAAATTTGTTATTTTAGCAACACTGTCCGTAAAACTAGATTAAAAGAACAGATTCAAGGTACTTATAAATGTACTATCCAGACTCCAACAAAGCATTTTGAAATTTTAAAGAAAGACTGTTTACTTTTATTCTATGCCTCCTAATGACTTTTAGTGGACATAACAGCAGTCATATGTTACAGTCTTCCCACCCACACTCCCCTTCTGAGTGGAAACAAATGCTTTGTGAGAGCAAAAAACTGTTCTGATATATACACAAGTAGAAACAAAAATGAGCACACTTTCTACTTTTCCAGAACACATTCATATGATGGCTCTCTGCTCTTTATTGCATATTTTGTACGTAAATTTTAAGAATATTAAAATAAATAAATAAATAATGCTGGTGGCCAGTGTTACCCTCCAGTCTCCTATTAGATACATCTATGGTATCAATTTCAAAATCCTTCATTGCCTTGTTGTCAAGTTATCACATTTACAAGTTTGTTTGTTTTTTAGAAAACTTGACCTCTGACCTTGACCTTGAGGTTGAGGTCACCAATATTCAAACTTGTACAAGATTTTTAGTAGATGCCCCTATGGTATCAATTTTATACTCGTATTCACAAACTGGGTATCCACACTGCTGATAATAATACCTCATCAGCCTTTTAGGGTTGAGGAGTTAATAATAATAAAAAAGGGAAAAGTAAACCCAAATCCAGGGATACAATTATGTGACTCTAGATGCTTCTCTTTGGCTTAAGACTTCTAGAACTCTAATTTACACTATACATGAAAGTTTATATTAACAAAAGGGTGTGTTAATAGTTTGTTGTTAATATGCCAACTCATTTTGAACATGTTGTGTCCTGGGCTGTGCCAGAGGTGAAGGTTTCCTAAAGTGCTGACTGTGTTCCTTTGGGGTACAATGGTGGAAGGTTATCTGACCGAGGACACAGCTGGATGGATCATCAAGGACAACCTAGGTTTCCTGGCTTTGACCAGAAACTTCCTGCAGTTATAGACTCTAACAAGGATAACAGCCCTTGCGCACATGGGCTAAAGCTACACTGATCCTTTTGGATCTCTCACATCTTCATGTTAACTGCAATGATACATGGATCAACACAAGCAAGCACAATCCCTTATTAGCGCCTACCTTTATCACACATCTCTCTTTACATTCACATCCCTATCTGACCTAGACACAAAGAGAACACCCCCAGAAAGCTGGGGTGTCTCATTTATCAGACTGGCTGCAGACACGGAGGAAAGATATGATCCACCATGAGGCTGCCTGCTTACATTCATTGAGTTAATAGCTGGGCTGTGATCTGCAAACTCTCACAGACTGTGAACTGCTGATAACTGCCAGAGACATATGGAGAGCTGAAATGCATCAGAAATGTAAGCAATCTAATTTTATAAATATAACAGTGGCATGGTTGTTAGCACTGCTGCCTTACAGCCATCATCTGGCAGCAGTTTTCAGTGTGGAGTTCACACCTGCCTGGGTTCTCTCTACTGTCCAAAGAACATACAATTAGTGGGGCTAGGTTAATCACAGGTGTAAATGTGGTCTGTCTTTTTGTTTTAGCTCCACAACATACTACTGACCTGTCTATTGTGTTCCTTGCTTCTCACCCTATGGCACCTAGTGGAGGAACCTAATTAGTTCTTGATCCTGTTTAAAATTGAAGGAAGAGTGGAGCATAAGGCTGACAGATGAATTTGTGCTGCATCTGCAGTCATTGCATCAGCACGTTGTGGTAAAAAGAGTGCTGAGCGTGAAAGCAAAGCTGTCAATTTACTAGTCGAACCCTACTCTCACTTGCCCTGAGTAGTAACCAAACAATAAATGAAGAATACAAATAGAAGAAATGTGCCTCTTTCAAAGGGTGTCTAGGGTCTCCCCTAGTGACAGAATAAGTTTAATCATCCAGTAGGGAGTCAGATTAGATGAGCTACTCCTCCACATCTCAAGGCTCTTCAGTTGAGGTGTTTCAGCTATGTACTCCCATGAAGAGGCTCCAAGGCAGATCCAGCGCACCCTGGAGTGCTTACATCTCTCAGCTGCTTTGGAAAGACCTCGGTATGGACTTGTGTCTGTTCAGATGAGACCTCCCCTACCAGCGGCTGTTATTTCTGTGACATTACTTATTGGTCATAAGAACTGTTTTGTGGGTTTCGCATGATTACTGATGCTCTTGCCAGCTTCACATGACTCCATGCTGATGAAAGGCAGTGGAGATTTCCCGCAGGACATATAATATTATTAGCTTAAATAAAGGAGTTTTAAAATAATTCTGAATGCTTGATTTAGATATTCTGAAGGGGAAAATGATCAGATTACAAAAAAGAAAAGCCAGAGTGTTTTCAATCCAAAGACTTTAAGATATTACGTAAGCACAATAAACTACACTGACCATGATAAAATTAGATGCCTGAAAAGGTCAGCATTGATGCTCTTACAAACTGTTAACAGTGAAAAATCTGGTGATGTCTTATAGCATTGACACAAAAACAGAAACTCTGTATGTGGCGTTTTACTCTGTAGTGAGAGGGGGGAAGAAGGGGAAGTGATCTTAGCTCCCGACAGTGAGCTCATTGTGACACCATGGCACGCTGGGCCTGGGCCAGCAACCATCACTGAGGGCTAATGCCTGTATTTAGGAGTGGCAATAAACTCACCTCAGAGACCAGGGCTGCAAACTGAAGCCGTTACTGAAGTGTCACAGTGAGATAAAATCACAGCGGTATAAGGAAGGAAACCCATTAGCTCAATGGTCAAGGTAATAAAGACAAACCTAAAAGCTGTCTCATTAGCAAGAGGAAGTGCATGCTTAATGTCTCTATACTGTCTGTGAGGAAAAGGGAAGCTATAATGTTATGATATA
>VUQR01011639.1:88977-102085 GCA_015108515.1 Hemichromis elongatus
AAGGACAAAAAAAAAAAAAAAAAATCTGACAGGTGTGTTTATGTAGAAACCTTCCTAGTAGAGTTATTGTCTTGTCTCAAGACATAACCTCAAGCTTTTTGCTTAGTGCTTGTTATGATTTGATTCCACATAATACAAACATAATTATTGCAAAATTGCAATACTTTTGTGGCTATAGAAAAGCTCCAGGTGTTTGTGAAGGCTGGTAAAAGTTTAAACACTTCTAAATGTCAGTGAGAGTAATAATCCCATCTCTAATTTGACACTGAACATATGGTGAGTAGATGTGATCTATTAATGAACTAATAAGAAAAAAACAAAAAGGCCAACCATACACACATCCTTAGAAGTAACACTCTGACATTCAATGGCATTTTAAAGTGCAGTAACGGTGACATTTTCTGTAAGGGTTTTGGATTGTAGATAAGAAGACTTACCTTGGAGCATGCATCTGTATGCAGACTCTGAGATGGCGTATATGTGAGGGGGCATTTCGTGCCTCTTTTTGCCCCTGTACATCTCAATGATGTTTTCGGAGTAGATGGGCAGGTTTTTGTAGGGATTTATGACCACGCAGAAGAGACCAGAGTACGTCTGCAAAGAAAAGAAAACATGGTCGAGTGTTAATTCCTCAGCAGCCCTAATGCAATAATTATGACATGGTTAATATATTATATTATCTTTAATGTATTGATTACAGTGGGCAGTAAATGGGCAAGGAACTGGATGTAAGCACAAATTTGTAGGTAATGTGCTTCAACAGGAAGTATATTTTGTGTCTCCAGCACATGTGTGGGCCACATCACTTAAGCAGGAACATGTCACTATGCCAACCAAGAAAACACACATTTAAATTGAAAACAGTTGTATTTTAACCCAAACTATGATCTTTTTCTGAACCTAACCTAGTAGACGGTAATGCCTAACCTTAATCAAGTTACGAATTTTTAATTAATAACATTAAATATGCGCCCAAAAGATGTAAGACTGTTCATGGACACAAAAATAATGGTGGGAAATTTAGATTGACCACAAAAAACGTCAAACAGATCAGAGATCATTTCACAAACAGGCTGTGAGACCACTTTTGGATTCAAATGCAGTTTTTAATCACTCTGAACTAAATTATTGATCTTTACATTTATGCAGGTGGATTTGGAACCTTTTAAAAAATTGATAAGCTTATTCTAAAACTTTTTTAAGGTCTGTTTGTCTGAACAGCATATTCATAGTTCAGTCCATTTACGCTCATGAGCTCCACCCGTTCATGAGGCGATGCGTTTTTCTTGTTTGTGATGATAAGCATAACCAACATGCCAAAAACTGCCACAACTGGCTACATTTTGAGCTAAGGGTTTGTATTAAGAGTTTAAAATAGAGACCAACAGTTGTTTTTTTTTTTTATTTCTTGTAATGTCTAATACAGCCATACACACCTGTGGTAACAGTACGGTACTCTCAAAATAGAAAAAAAAAGTATGAAAGGACCGAATTCAGGTATGTATATTTTTTTCTACGTTTTCTTGGAATTATTGTAGGGTCTATATAGAGATATATTTTTTATTACAACGAACCGAAATGTAACCAGCGGTAGGCTGTCAAGCCATGATGTTTGCTCACATACTGCTACAATGCAGAATATGGTGAATTTTTATTTTGCAGAAAGATAAAAAAACACATTTATTCAGAGAAAGATGTCATTGTTTAAATAACTGTTTCCCTGTATTAACAAGCAGGGTTTTTATAAATGGGAACATATGAGTCTGATGTAGTCTATCAGACAACTGGTGAACACTACAAATCCTCTAAAATCCCTTTTACTTAAGAACAAACTGGTTCATACAAAATGTATGAAATGTCCCACTTTGCTGCATATATTAAAAACTCTACACAACCAGAGATTTCTGGTTATGTATGAATTTGCAGAATTTTTTTTCTCTGAATTAAACTGGTGGCAGGTTTACCCAGAATTCCCTTAACTAACAACAAAAATCAAAGGCAGCGGGAGGGGATTTTAATCTACAACTGAATATCTGCCTTTTGGCTGAAAAATGCAGACAGGCCAGGACAGGGTTAATCCCTGACATGTCTGCTGCTGCTGCTGCTAGAACATTAACTAAAAACTGTGTGGGGTACAGAGTAAAGAGCACATGAAACCAGAGTAATTATCTATCAGTCGTGATCAAGCTTAAAATTAAGATGCAAAGAGAGTAACAATACGGCTTTGTTCCTGCCTGACACTTTGTCTTCTCTTCTCCTCACGACCCTCTTTAAGCTTTTACTTCCTTTTCTCCGTACTTTGAGTCTCTTTTACCTTTCTAATGTATGTGCTTGGCAGGGCTCAGGATCTACACTCTTTAAATGATGTTGTCTGCAGCAGTCTGTGGCCCCGCTAACCCAGTTGTTGAAGTGGAACAACGGTGATGAAAGGAAAGCATGCTTTGGGTGCAGACTGGATTGTACATGCAAGTGAGTGAGGGAGAGAAAGCCTTTTCCTTGGCTGGAGTTTCACACCACAAATTCATGTAAACACAAAACCATCTGGCAGTGCGGAGCATTTACTCATTTTGTTTTTTGAAGTTATGTTAGAATTCAAGTTGAAGTTCAATAAATTGACAGTAAGCCTGTAAGTGATCATGTTGAATAATAATGATGTCAAAACTGACCAGAATAACTATGACTTTACCATAATGAATCAGCCCTAGTTCCTGCAGTACTCAAACCTTTCTGCATTATCAGTTAAAACAAATGTACTTGTTTTAAATTATTATTTTGTACAATACACTGGAAATGCTCATAAACCGAAGTCATGCATATCAATACAAAAGATTATAATGATCTAAGATTTGATCCATATTGCCCAAACAGCCACTGAACCTAAGATCTTGGTACAACTTAACACACTTAATTCAAACACTGCTGGTAATGGAGTTGCTAAAGTTGCTAAAACAGAGTTAAAACCAAACCTGCACAGAAATGCATACACTCCTGAGACTTACACACAGTTGATATCTGAAGCCCATGTGTCTGGAGGTTGGAGTAACATCACCAGATGGCCACCAACCTGTCCTCCCCACCTACTATATGTGCACAGATGCTGTAGACACAGCTCTGCGCTACAATCTGGCCAACCAGAGATTTGTTTCTCTGGCATCATTAGCAGTATTTAAACACCAACATTACTCTACAGTACTGGCACTGACATTGCTCCATCTAACACTTATATACTTTGCTAAATGCCATCAACAATAAAAGGTAACTTTAGCTTACAGGATGTATTTGAGGGAGACAGTCACAATAACCACTTCGCAGACCCCCTACAGTGGGCGCAGCGCCAAGCAGACAGATCAGTGATCCTGACCAGTGTGGCCCACAAGCAGTGGGGAGAGGGATGACTCAGCTGGCTGTCCTTCATGGTGGACCTCAGGGGGTATATGGAGGATTAGCGGGGCTCAGGGGCAAAAGGGTTGGCTGCCTACACAACCGGGCAAAGCAAGCATAAACTATAACACCACTGTGTATTAAATGGCTTTTGATGAAGTAAATCCATGACAACAGTCCTATTTTGATCAATAATGGTTAAAAAAATTCAGGCTTGAAAAAAATCTGAATTTATTAAAAGTTTAGAAAGAAAGACACTTTTTTTGAATTAAGTTGATTTTCTTTAATTAACATTTCATTTAATAAATAAACTATAAAAAAATATGTGAACTAAACTCAATCCACCACAGCTTGGCTAAGAGTGGATCTGGACTTTTATGCATTATCTTTTTTTTTATAAAATAAAATTCAATCACTTAAACAACCCTGTAAGGAATCAGGTAACCCTAACTAATGCATCTCAGATGGTAGTGTTCATAAACTTTGCCCACTACCCTGAGAGACCATGGCCAACAGAGAATGCTCTGACACAATCTGAAGGGCTTTGTGGCTCTTCAGAAACATCCAGATACATTTCTGTGAACTTTGCAGTGCTTAGCAACAGGACCTGACTCGGTGGGGAAAAAGGGAGAAGATTTCTGGCATCTCTGCGTTCCACTCTGACATAGTAGGGCAAACTGGGCTCAAGTCTTTGCTGACGTAACACAAAAAATAGCAAATGCATTTACTTAGAAAAACATGTTTTAATTATATCCATTCATGTCCGGATAGACTGAAGATTTAAGTGTGCTCTAAATCTTTACGTGCTCCTAATCTCATTCAGCAGCTTGATTAAAATGTAAAAATCTGTGGGCTAACTCACATTCAAGCAACAATAATAGCTGAGAAGCCTGGGTAGAACAAGGAAATTGTAGTATAAACCCCTCCCACAAATATGATGAATTACAGCTAAAGTCACTTTGTGGCACAGAAGACAATAAGTTTGAATAATGTTTAACATTTTAAACCAGTAAAACTGGCAACTGGCAGTCCAACAACCACAAATATTTCATTTAATCCTCCGCATGCAGACCTATGGCAGGTACTGAGACGACTAATAGAGAAAACCTAAACAACTGGCTAAAACTATAATCTAATCAAAGCTACCATTAGCTTACACTTCTGTAGTGATGTGAATATGAATGAATTAGGGTTGGGCGGTGGCTGTGCCTCAGGTGGCAGAGCAGGTCATTTATCAGAATTTGCGCAACTAAAACATATATGTCATGTTGGCATGCCACCTCCAGCGTGCAAGCTTCTTTCACTCCACACACTCTTGAGCTCTTTCCACATTGCCCCATGGCAGCATGTTTGACACAGAATTATCTCATTTACATTCTGCAAAGAGGTTTATGTCAGTGCTATGCTATGCTGGCCTGACTTAAAAGGTCATACAATCCTCAAAAGCAGGACGGGAAAACATGCAGAGTCAGGAATGCTAAGGCAGTTGACAAACACAATGCTCCATGCATCTAACTCAAATCTCTTCAAACCCTTTGTTTATTAATTTCACACTGGGGAACACTGGTCATGTGGAAAAATCAAAAATAAATGATAACTTGGCAACACAAATTGTACCACAAGGATTAGCAGAAAGGCATTTCTATGGGCCTCCAGAACAAGCAATAACAGCAAAAAGCCTACACACACAGCAGCTGTTAATTAAAAGTCACTTTTCTCATGGTAAAACAGAAAAAAAATTCAGTTATTTGAACACACAGATGTTGCTTATCAGTGAACAGAAAGAGCTCTGTTAAGGCAGTTTGGTTACAGTGTGACTCAGCACTGATCTCCCTGAGCAAAGACGTGAAGCCTGGGGAATTTCTTTGTATCTCATAAGCCTTCTTTAAAATATACAAACACTTTTTTTTAGATGCACATTTGGGATTTTTTTGCTTTCAACACTTTACCCCAAGTGTTTTTTACAGCACACACAGAGTGAAAATCTGGAACAAATTATTCATTTTTTGCAGTGACCTACAAAAACACTACATATGATCTGCATTAGTGAATGTCTTTTCATTGTTCTCATAAGGTTTTGATGCTGCCCAAACACACGGTAAAACTTACAATCCTAAGTCCTTCCACAGCATACATTAATGTCCAAGAACATTTACATTTATTTATAATATTTACAATTAGTTGTTAAATATTCTGAAGAGCAAATATCCAGTTAAATATTCAGTTAAATATTGAATATTATTAGTTTTACTTAGCAGGGCTAGGTACTCTTGGGGCTAGTGACCAAATAAATTGGTTTTGCCAATTCCAGATTTACATTACATTAATGGGTGCCAAATTTCAGAAGCAGAGCGCAAAGAAAGAAGCAATTATGACCATGTGATGTCACTCCTGCAACAAATACACTGGGCAAATTGCTGAACGTACTAATAAACAAAGTAGGTTTGTTTATTAGTACGTTCTAAATAAACAACAGAATATCTAACACATCTAAATAATTTAATTACTGTAAAAAAGGAGCATTATGGAGAACATAAAAATGAATTATAGATAAAGTGCAATAATAGTTATACTAAAATAAACCTGTGTCTCCTCTACTCCACTGTACATGAACTATGAAACAGTGAGCAGAAGAAAAAAAAATGTGCAATGATAAATACCCACACACTCAAATAATATTAAGGAGAACAAATGCTGAATACATTTTCACAACCTTAGCTGTAACAAGTTTTCTGAAATTATTGTCAACCAAAAAATTTCAAGCCAAAAATATAAAATATTATGAATTAAAAGAAAGAAAAAAAACCCACAAATGTACAAGCCTTACATTCTTCTCTAAGTAAAATACCTGTAATTTCTAACCATGCATTTAAGTGTGAACATGGCATCTGTACTGTACCTCCTTCCTGCGTCTCAGGTGGCCCACAACCTCTGTATTTTTGCTATTCCAGGAATGCATATAATTAAGTGGGTCATAATCACAGGGGAAATCAGCAGATAAATGGGACACGAAGGCTTGCTCGTTGAAGGAAATGTGTTTTTTAGACTCTTGAATTAAGAGAATCAAGTGTGAAATATTAAAGGAAGTGTTGTTTTTTTGTTTGTTTGTTAGATAATCTTTGTTTTTATTGTATAATGGACTGTGGGGGGGGGGATAGTGAACTTCAATCATGTTCCTCCATGAATCCATGAATGTTTTTACCGTTTTGCTGCAAGCTGATTTGTTATATTAAAACTTACAGGAATCCACCATTTCTGTTTAAAACCACGCCAATGGTTTTGGCTAAAAAAAACTATCACCTGAAACTCACATGTCAGTGTCACAGAATGGATATGACTCTTTGCTAAGAAAGTGGGAAGCACCTGATCAGAGTCCCAAAAATTCTTGACTACAGTTATTCTCTTACTTACATGCAGCTGTAAAATGTTACCACTTTGGGATTTTAACATTACAGTAATATCAATCACATTAACCAACCTAACCTAACTAAACCTCTACTGACAAATCATAGTAAATGTCAAATAATGACATCTGAACTGCTGAAGAAGACATTTCTTATGAATTGTTATACTTCTTTATAACTTACAAATACTTACATAAATAAGGCCGGAGTAGTAGCGGTCTTTGAGGTTGTGAAGCACGGATGCCTCGTTCAAGCAGGTCAGTTCAGCCATGTCCTCCACCTTGGTGAATTTGGGCGGGTTCATCTTCTGGATGTCATCCTTGTTGATCACCGCCTTCTTCCCGTTTTCTGCTAGCTCTACCACCACCTCATCTCCACGCTCCTGTTGAATACTTGCAGCCTCGAAGCCGTGGCGTTCTGATGGGATCCATACCAACCTTTTGGCAGTCCAGTCGGCCTGTGCAGCCGGGTTGTATACCACAGCGCGGTCCACAAAGAGGTACCGCTCTGGGTCCTCCTGTCCACTCCTCTGTGTCATTACTGCTGGAAACCAGAAGCAGAGCACTCTAAGTCACCTGTAGAGAGCAAGCAAAGTATGAAGTTCATTAAAACAGTAAAAAATAAATGTAACCAATTTTACCACTCAGTTGTGAGCAGTACCCTTACTTAAAGATGTGTGAAAAGTTCAAACACCAAGGCCATTTTTCAGGCGGATAATTGAATTTAGTAGGAAAAGCTACTTTTAGCTGCTCAGAGGGACTAGCCTGCCTTTCGGGAGTCGAACCAAAGAACTTTTGCTAGTTAGTTGAATGTGAAGCAATTCACTATTACAAGGATGTTACAAATGGCACGTCTCAGTAGGACATGACAGCGTGGCAGAAATTGAACGTGCACAACATCACCAGTGAGCCAACGAGAAAGTGATCAATATTAAGATCGCTGTTTACACCTTTGCCTCTCCTGGTGGTAGAAGCCATAATGGCTTCTGTGAACAAACATCCATCTGTGCTACGTCAATATTTCAGTAGTAACCGTAGGATTCCACTCAAATCAGATTATTACCAAGTTGAATCGAGTTGAAATTTTAAGTCAAATATTAGATTTTCCCATAAAGCTAAAACACCTGGTAGTAGTTAAGTTATAAAATGCAGCATAAATGTTGAGTCCCTGTTAGCAGAAGAGTAAAAACTAAGGATGATGTAAAACTCACAGATTACTCTATTACTTTAGCACTGACATTAAACAAAACAAGTCAGGCAACTGTGTTTCAGATTTAAAAGTAAGTAGTAAAATACCTAATGGTTGCCATTTATATTATATCAGGGTTTTTCCTGGTTTAAAATGGGCCTTTGGTGGGTGACTATATAGGTATGCTCAATGTGTCCATGTAGAGTGAGATAAGAGACCTGTACATTTTCCTGGTCTTTAAATAGACAAAATTGATTGCTTAAATACATTAGTAAATGCCACCCACATAAACAAAATCAAAGAAATGTATTACAATACTGATGATTTTCCTTTAGCTCTGGCAAAAACCTCTTCGGTGAAGGCCAAAAATTGTTTCTCTGTGCAGGAAAAATGTTGCATTCTAAGGTAATAAATGCTTTTTACCCACATTTGTTGGAAAACTACTGACTCTACATCTAACTGCTGTGAGGGAACATCATGACTCACACAAACACTTCAGTTATGACATTGATTCCATCAAGATGCAACTCAAAAAGCTGAGTGCTGGTGGTGGTTAAATGTTTCTCGGATGATGCAGCTTTTGTAATGGCTGCTAAATGTTGGCTCTTAGCAAACTCAGATAGTAATGACTGGAATCTTTTTGAAAACAACAGCAACCAGCGTCTTCAAAACAAAGCTGTGTTCTTAATTATTTATGTCATTGTTTCTAATTTGTAACATTAGTTTTTAGTGGAATAACACACAGACAGTTTTGGTTTGTGGTTATTATTGGTTGTGCCAATGTGAGCTAAATACTCTATAAACAAGCAGTTAGTTAAAAAGTTTGATTTTGTTATGAATTTTGATTTACTGGATGAAGGCAGAGTTGGACAGGATAGGAAATGCCGATGTGGTTTGATGACAGCTATCAGATCTGGTGTGCTAGAGAAAGGTCCTGGCTATAGAACTACCTTACTCGTTAAGTCATGAGTAAAGGTCAATTAGTACTGAGTACACGCAGTACATGCAGTCTATAGCTCAGCTGGAATAGTTTTGGTTCAAAGATAAGCTAGCAGAAAATGCAGTAAACATACCAATCCTCCCTGCAGAAGCTACAACCACACAATATTGCAATCTACACCTCAGTCAGGACAACATGGATAATTGTCCAGTTAAATTAAATTAGCTCAAATACCACAATAATTTGTAATGACATACAGTAAAGCCTGAGCAAAGCTAATGTTAACAGGTTTGTTGTCAGGCTGCTCTAACTGACTTACAGATCTGTAACAGACACACCCGTCTTGCAAAAACTGAACAACAAGCTCAATCCATGAGCTCTAATAAGGAAAGCGGATCACAGCGACTAAAGCTCTGTTTATAGTCACTGCATTGGTTGTTGCACATGCCAACTGTGATGTGATCACAGTCCCATAACCATTGTCTGACATGCTGTAGTCTTCTCCAAGTTGATAGCTGTTCTCCTACACCATTAGTGATAATATAGGAGCACAAGCAGTAGAAACAGGAAGCAAGGCAATCTGTATCTTTTCAAGCAGTTGCAGCACGTCCCACTCTATAAAGCATAGAAATTTCTGAGCTCCTACAGTGAAATGACAGTATGGACCAACGAACTCGTACACTGAGTGCACATGGCCAGTCACAAAAATCTAGAGGTGCACCACACAATGAAACCACACCAAAGTGTGCTGCACATTAAAGGTGATTCCACAATTGCTTGAAAAAAGCGAAAATAAACAAGCTATAAAACTATACTGATGAGAAAATCAAATAACACTACATGAAAAAGGTTGCTGTAAATCCCTAACAGGTTGTATTTTAAGATGTTTTTTCTTTAGTGAGCAATAAAAGCGACAGAATGGGAACACTAAATGAGAACACAAGGATGAGCAGATGTAAACAATCATGTGGCGCTGTGATGCTATCATTTATTTAAGGTGGGGCAGTGCACATTATGCAATACGAACACTCGGGTGTGTCATGTACAAGTGCCAGATTTAGCAATACAGGCTAATTTTCAGCCCCTAATAGATGTGTGTATTGTTAAAAAAAATGAATAAAAAGGAAATGCACAGAAGCATTTGATCACCAAAACAAAACAAAACAAAACAAACGATATTTATAAATAATTACAAATGAATAAGCATATTCAATAACCACTGAATGACAAATTTACCTACCTAACATTTTTTTAATATATAAAATTTCAAAAACTAAGCAAAGGTTAGTTTTATTATAAATTTTTGTATCAAGATATCGGTCTCCATGATCACTACTATGTGTACTGGTTATGAAAAAGCTAAACTGATTGACCTCTACTGGAAACACCGATCAATCAGTTTAAACAATCAGAGAATTAAAAGCACTCTCATTACTCTAATGAGAGAATTTAAACTATACAAACATATAATGTAAATTATCTGTATTCTGCCATATAATTTAGTTTATTCACATGAATTTAATGCTTTCCAAACCATTTGCAGGAGGCTCAGACAGACTGGTGCGTGAGTGCCAAGCCTCCTACCTGTGTATAACCAGCCCACATGTAGAGTAACGTCACCATCTGTGCTGCTTCAAAACCAAAGAAGAATACTTTTGCCATATAATCAGAGTTTGTTACCTGATTTGGTAACTGAGAGAAAAGTCATTAGTTTAATGCCTTAGGTCTTTTTTTCCTAGCAAAAATGAAGGTGTGTTGTCTATTTTTAAATACATATTTTTAATATATAATAAATATTTTTCTTTATATTGAATATTTGTTTATTAAACTCACAATTTAAAATATTGTCATGGTTATTGATATTTCCTTCCACACTGTACATATCTATCTACCTGTGAAACATAAAACTGATTTTAAGGGTCAGATATATGCATGGTGCAAAATATCAAGCGAGTGTAATCTTCAAATAGCTCTAACAGACGACTTTTTCAGTTTTCAGTTCATTTTAATTTCTAGTTCAAAAACATGCTTTTTTGGCATTAAATACTGGCACAATTAGCAATTTACTGCATGCTGCAAACATAGTAAATCAGTTTGTGTGTTTTATTTAAATATTCTCCTCCCTATAGTTTCTGCCTCGAGAAAGGAAATCGCAGAAATGCATATAAAACATTGTCAGTCGCACCTGACACACTTTTGTCACTGTGCTCTTTTTCTAAATAGCAACTCTACCCAGTTTATGCTGCTGCAAGTCAGTAAATCTGGTCCTAAATGTCTATTTTGTAAACCCCTCTTTGTCAGCTCCATAACACATTATTGATCTATTAACTCCACATTTTGCCTCGAGGTCACTGAGGGCATCTCTCACTGAAACACCAAAGATGACCAGGCTTTCTCTGTTACCTTTACTGTTAAATCTTAATATGTCTGACACTATCGGACAGGACTTTGGGACAGATTCTGTTGATTTTAATCTAAATATTTTATATGAATAAAAGTAGCTTGACATAAAAATATTTTTTGCTCTTACTTACACATTTTTTTAACATGTAGGCTGTGCCAGTAAACTATTGGCCACTGATATCAGTCAACAGGCAAAAATTAGTCCATACCAATATCAGGCAGGTATATCAGTGCAAGTCTAAAAAAAACTATAATTTTATACACTCGGTCACCTTGCAATTAGATCATTACAATAATCATCATCTGCAGCAGTCTATTTTTTTTTTTACATTTTAAATCAACTTCATTATATCTTTATACCTTAATTTTTTTTTTTTTTTATCAGAAGTGCGCCCTATTATCTTGTGGGCACAAAATAACATCAAGATATAAATGAAAGAGAGCGGGATAACAGTAAAATTTCGCACTGGATGCTCTCAACAGCTGACGCGGAGACAAGTCTGGATGCATCTTATTAATCTAACACAACCTCAGCTAAATTAGAATGCTTTATTAATCCCTAAGGAAATTATGCATTTCTAAAGCTATTTAAACAACAATCTTCTAGTCCCATGCTTAAATCAGGCGCTGTTGCAGCCAAATCTGGGTCAGGTCACGGGATGGAGCGGGATCAGGGCTGCTGCCTTGTTGCTCCATCCCCTCAGTCACTCTCATTCAGCTTGGCAATATCCTGTGTGTACCGCATCATGTCCGGTAAGATAAATGGCTGTGAAATTGCAAGTAGCCGTGAAACCCCCTCGTCAAGGGCTGCAAATATGTAGCGGGCAAGGCCAAACAGCTGCATCGGCTAGATTAGCTCGCTAACGTTAGCTCAAAGTTGGCGTGCTGTGCTTCACCTCCCACCCACTAGAAAAAAAAGATGCCCACAAGGACTCATCGCTCTGATTACCCAACTGTACACAATTGAAAGGGTTTGAACTGCTGCTCTTATAACGTTCAGACGTGAGGTAAGAGGAGATTCCTAAATAGTCTGCGCAAATGGGAGTTTTAGGGATGAACTATGCAGCCTCCTGAGGCACAATCCCATCATGGGTGTGGGTGGCTCAAAGACGTCTGGGTGGGGATAAAGCAGGCGGACAATGACCACGCCGTTTCAGACTAAACCCTTGAAGATTAAACTTGAAAACAGAAAATCTACAGCACATTAATCTATATGTGATTAAAAAACTCTAGTTTGGGTCCGGGGCGCCGGCTAGCATTAGCCAAGCTGATGGTCCTCCATCATTAGAAAGTCATGCCACAATAATCCGCTAGCTAACGGTTACTGTTGCTAACCACCACATCCCTACTAAAACTCCCGGCCCCGGCTTGTCTGCTCAGCTTACCTCCCGCGATAGACGAAGAAACCCGGCCCAGGTGTTTATCAGTGTCCAGCAGATAATAGCAATAGTCCCCCAAAGCGTGCTAAAGCAGTCCCTTCTCCGGCCCGCTCTCTCTCATCAGTGGTACTCCCCCACCATCCAGCACCCGCTCAACCGAACTCTACCGGGCCCGAGAAGATGCACAGTACGGCCGTCGCCGCTCTCCTCTAAGGCTACACCCACCAGGAAAATGATTGGCTGTCAAAGTCTGGTGCCTCTTTTCGATTGGTGAAAAACAATTCCCCATCCCGAAACTTTAGCTTAGTCAGTCGACAACTGCCGCCCAAATGCCAGTTGTCTGTGGCAAATAAATCAACACCTGCAGACCGTTGGATGCTGCTGCTGCGGTGGTACCTGGTAGAACCTCATGG
>VUQR01011640.1:10319-34386 GCA_015108515.1 Hemichromis elongatus
TGCGTCTCGCTCATGTCTGTGGTAGGCTCGACTAGCATGAGCTATATATATATATGTATATATATATGTATATATATATGTATATATATATGTATATATGTATATATATATATATATATATATATATATATATATATATATATATATATATATATATATATATATATATATATATATATATATATATATATATATATATATATATAAATTTTCCTCTTAATCTGTCATGTGATAGAAATCACCTACAAGCAATATAATGCCAAATCCCAACAACAGTCACCTCAAAGTATGTAAATGCAAATGCAGAACAAAACGAAACACAGTAAAAAATAAAAAATGAAAATGGAGGCGGTAAGGTGATAAAGGACATGAGGATGACATCACACAGTCAGTAATCATTACTGGAATGGTTAAAGAAGACACTTGGACTATGATGAAGTCACAGAGCTCGCTCTTGGGCAGTTGTTCATTGGAGATGCATGATCACAAAATTCAGCTGAGCACCTTGTTCAAACCAGTATATTTACAAACAGTGACGATACTATAATCTTTTTTGCAAGTCATCAGTGCTGTGTTGGTCAGATGGTAAAGTAGTCCTACCTTCCTCTTCTTGAATGCCTGCCTGGCTAGATATCCCCTGCAAGCAGCCTGGAACAGAGAAATGTTCCTCCTAGTCTGGAAATCTCGCTGCTCCTCCAGTCTGGACAGAA
Source organism: Hemichromis elongatus (assembly GCA_015108515.1). Taxonomy (NCBI): domain Eukaryota; kingdom Metazoa; phylum Chordata; class Actinopteri; order Cichliformes; family Cichlidae; genus Hemichromis; species Hemichromis elongatus. The sequence continues at coordinate 11,030 of VUQR01011640.1, forward strand.
TCCCTGCTCTGAAGAACACCTGCAGGAGGACAGGTAGAGTTAGAAGAGTGTCACATATATCGGCTTTCTACATTATTAACTCTACTGACATACCCAAAGTTAATATTTCAGGTAAAGTCCTGTGCAAAAACCTTTTACTTCCTTCCTGATTTCTTTTTTTTTTTTTTCATTTTTGTATACTTTTCACAATTACATGTTCCAGATTATCAAACTAATTAATATTAGAAAAAGATAACCATGGTAATTAGAAATAAATGTAGTTCAGTTTTGTAAACTTTTGTAAATGTAGTACTTTTTAAAAATAATGAAAAAAGCTATTCAAAGTCATCTGGCCCGATGTGCATTTCCCTCTTGTTGAATCATGAATTAATTAACATTAACCACATGTGTTTGGAACGCTGACTTCGACTTCATACCCAGGTCTGACTGCCAGGCCTGTTGAATCAAGAAATCAGGAAGAGTGTTAAGGAGTCAACAATAAGAAATGGGCAAAAATGGCATCAAGGGGAAGGTTCCAAGGTTCATAACGGCAACGATCACATCACCGCCCTGCCTGATAACGTTCGGCATTACTCGTTAGACGAGACTAGACTTGGATTTTTTTTAAACTATCCAATTAGGAGATTATTAACAACTGAAATCTATTTTATACATTTACGCTATCGCTTTTTGTCATTGTGTAATCAAAGCAACAGTTTGTAAGTCAGGCTAGTTTTAGTCATTAATCTAATGTACTGTTTATAATGAAGGGGAAACCTGCAGTCAGCTGGGACTGCAGAAGTCACTTGGATGATTGACTAAACGTTTCTCCTACTGAAAACGCTACTCCAGATAAACAGAATCAACTTTCTGAGACGTTGCTTTGTGCACTGGTGCGCAGTCATGTCGTCCAAAACACCTCCGTGTGCTGAAGCATTAAGAGTTCCTTTCACCGGAACTAAAAAAGCAGTTCAAATTACAAATGACAACTATGCCCAAGACGAGTACATGTAAACTTAAGCAATAATCACTGTGTGGGTACCTGCGAGGCGCTCGAGTATGATTCTGTGCCAGTCTAAAGTTGTAGCCCTGTTGCTATGGTTGGTTTGTTTTTTTAATAGTGGTTTAATGAGCACTAGGTTGTTACTCATGCAGCATGTTTACTGCCAGAGGAAAAAGAAACAAAAACAACAAAAAATGTGTTCAGGGCTTTTAGTAAATTGCAGAGTATCAAAGAACATTATGATATGTATTTTTTGTGTGTGTGTGTAACCTTTCTAGATTTCTAAAAACACAGAGGTATCAAAGACTCAGTAACTCTGTGTATACTGGCATTGTACCGCACTTTCCCTATACAATCTAACAGTTTTAAATATTGTCCTTGTGCTGTTGTGGCTATAGATGTTGGTGGAAACATCAAGTGGCTAAGGTATGAAAAGTACAGAAATCAATTATGCTCCAGTGGGACTTTCTGCCGTGGGCAGATTTTGTCCAACTATCCTGGAAAGAGACGACACATGTGGCAAACATGAACAGCTATGGTCCTCAGAGACCCTTTTGTCAGCGTATGAATGCTTTATTAATACCATGCAGAGAGCGACAAATAGTTTGGCATTTCTCACCAGGGACAGTTTGGCAGCAATACACAAAGCAGCCACCTGCACAGTCCATAAATCTTGTGTTACTGCTAATTTCTCAAGGCCGATGACAGTCCAAACACAACTAATGTAAAAAATCTGTGTGATTTGCTTATAGATGGCAGGACATTTCACTTGTTAGGAAAGACGATGCTGGTACTTGAAGACCCTTAGCCTAAATCCATAAACAAAACAGAGAGACAGGCAAGAAGAGTAGCACTGATTACCTCTGTACCATGACTCTATGATATGATAAATTAGTCAGAAAGTGAACAGTCACCTGCTGAAGCCGATCTAACAAGGGACAGACCAATGGTCTTGCTGATGCAGAGGGATTTTGACGGTACGAGTGGGACCTAGACCACGGGTGTCAAACAGCCACATCCAGCCTGCGATACAGTTATATCCGTCCCGTGAGATAATTTCATGTGTCAGTTATTAATGGGATCCAAATCTTCTTCTGGTGAGAATCCATGCAAGCGGGGCTGGGACTTTTTTTTGTAAACTGCCAGCACTGGGCCACCTAAGTCTCCAGCTGGGCAGCTGGTGCTTTGCTTTTCCACATGAGCTGGTTGGACACCTTTGTGTCTCAACTGTCAGTAAAAACATTATGAAAGAAGACGCATTATCAATATACCTGACATAAAGACCACAGATTTAAAAAAAACAAACAAAACTTTTGTACTGAAAAAGTTAACTTTGGGAATCTAGTGGTCCAACTCTGGGCAAGGTCAAACGTTCTGCAATATCTGCCAAGAAACTTTGATAATTGACAGCTCAAGGCCCAGACTGTTCTTTATTCAGCAGACATTCACAGATCTAATTAGCAAAAACTGCCTGCCCTTTTCCTTGTGATTAGCTGCACTTTATCCTCAACAGTGTTTGACTGCTGCTTGGCAAGATACAGAGAGTGCAAAAAAATATCACCTCTTGCCCCCAAAAAGAAAAAAAAAAGAGAATTAGGACTAGTGAGGATGCATGTGGAAGTGTGAAGACTTTGTCACCGCAGAGGAACAAATGAGAAACAGAGAGGCTGTCGCCGCTTTGGCTTGACAAGTTAGTGAGTAGAATGGAAAATGTGTTCTAATTATCTGTTTAACTGCAAGGGCCAAAGCATAAAAAGGCTTTTGGATTTGAATACTTTTTCTTGCTCTTTCACAGCAACACAAAATGGCAACAGCCAGACGACAAGCTGCTCAACATCAGGGCAGAAAGTGATGATGAAAACCCCCAGAAATCTCATTTTAAACAATAAATGGAAAGACAACAAAGAAGACATTACTGGATTTCATGACTGCAATAAAAAAAAGAAACTCTGAGGATCACCACAAAAATAATTATTACCTATTATTACTAATTTATTAATTAGTACTGTGAAGGAAACGTTGAGTTTGCAATAACAGCAAAAACACATAAGTAGAAGTACATCGAGATAAAAAGTGTATGTACGAGACATCACTCACCCTGCTTAGCCCCAGGTGGTAGCTACTCTTCTCCAGCTCCAAAGACTCCAGTAACTCCTCCACTGCCTGGAAAACAGCAGAACGAGCACTCAATAGACAAACAACCCAGTCCCTCTGTGTTTGGGCCTTACCTATGTCTGGTCATGTGACCTGGCTCCTAAATGATGCAAGTTAAGTGCCATAGCAACAAACACCAATCCACTCTGGATTGGTGGCCTAGTACACACCTACCTCGATCTGCCTCGAAGGCCACAGAGATGCTACTGAGAGTTTTTTAGTGTCCGATTTCACTTGTGGTGTGAAATAAACCTTAAGAAGCCCAACTGCAGACTGACTACAAGCTTTGCAATGGAAGTGATGCCACACGCTACATTTGGTAAACGTGTGATTGAATGTACAGTGGGGGAAATAATTATTTGATCCCCTGCTGAATTGGAAAGTTTTCTCACGTATAAATAAATGATCAGTCTCTAACCTTTATGGTGGTTTTATTTAAGGGAAAGAGACAGAACAGCAACCTAAAATACAGACAAAAGACATTACAGTTAAGTTACAAACTGACTGGGATGTCACTGAGTGCAACAGGTCTTTATTCACAAAGCCAAAGATTAGTACGCATTGGAGAACCTCTTTTTGGAAAGCACAGCAACAAGATGTTTCTTGGAGTTGGTCACCAGGTTTGCACACATCTCGGGAGGATTTTTGGACCACTCCACTACACACGAACTCTCTAAATCTTTTAGGTTTCTTGGCTGGCACTCAGCAACTTACAGCTTGCTTCAGTTCCATCCACAGATTTTTTTATACGACTGAGGTCTGGAAACTGGATAGGGCACCGCATGACCTGAATGTGCTTCTTTGTCAACTCTCTTATTGTCTTTGCAGTATGTGTTGGATCACTGTCAAAAACAATTGAGTTGATGCCGTGAGTTGGATTTTAGTTTCATGTTTCTCCCCAAGCGTTCTCAGAATCATCTAGATGTTCACTGTTAAACTGTACATGAACCTTCTTGAGCAGGGGGACCTTGTGTGCGCTCTATTACAGTGTGGCGTATTACCAACAGGGTTCCCAGCTGCCTTCAGATCATTACCAAGCTCAAAGTTTTGGACTGAACTAACACCTTTCTCATGAACATCCCGACCCCATAAGGTGCGATTATCATTCGTCCTCTATCTGGTCATTTTAGGATTCTTCCATTTACAAATAAAATAGTTGTAGTTCTGTGTTGCTGAAGTAAAATGAAACTGTCATGAAGATAACACACTGTTTTTGGGGGTATACGTGAGCAGCAAGGGCTCATCAGCAAGATGTCAAGTAAATGTTTCCCCCACTGTGAGAGCCTTTGAGGTAACATATTACTTTTATTTCACCCACATATTTCTGTGAAATTCCCGAACAATTGCAAAACAAGATTAATGGAATTACAGGATTTTTGCAGTAATTAAGGGAGAATTTTAGCATTTATGTTTTGATGTTGATGAACTAAAATCTGTTCAAAAAACAAAATTGTTCAAATTAGTGACGTGAAATTAGTATTAGGCTTTTCAGGTACATACATTTCCTTTATCGCAACAGTCTTGAATTCGACTTGTGTGTTGCATATTCCTAGTTTATTTAGATTTTGTCTGTAAGTGTGACTTTGAACAATTATATCGCCTTTTATAATGCAGAAAAACCTCATTTTAAGTGGTATTGTAAATAAACTTTTTCCAAACATAGTGTGAATCAGCCTACACAATTATACGGCCACACAAAACACAATATTGTTATTATTATTGTAGCTTCGGGGTTTTTTTGGAAGCATCTTCTTTTTGCTGCCTCTTGTGTTTCACAAGAAGCTGACAGACAGATAAATCTATCAGACAGGCATGAAACTGGGATCTGAGGTTGTGAAAGAGGTTTCATACCAGGTATTCTAGACCACGGAACCTCTCAAAGGAGGAAAATAATCGTAACAAACCTGAGAGAGAATTAAGCCTCTCAGGGATGATGTGATAAATTTCTTCCCTGCTGTTTGCCTGTTTGGTCTGAAAAGCTCTTGGCAGGCGTACAATATGGAAACTGACAACATGGCTACATCATGCTGTCTTAAGAGGAGCAGACAGTTCTGGGCTCTAGCAGGAGAAAAATGGGGGCTTTGGTTTGGCAGAAACAAACCATCCCGCAGACTCAGCAAACCAAACCCCTCTCTTTCTCTTGCTTTCTCCCTCTATGAAAAAAATTTATTTTGTCTTATCATCTAATTAAATCTGGCTAAAGTCATCTCTATCTCACACCACCACCTTCCATCCATCTTCTTTCCTTCTTTTTCTTTGAACACTGTACATTTCGAATAAAGAATACTTTTTGAGTGGGATATCCTCTCTAAGCTCATCTTCAAGGAACTTTGAGCCTCTTCACTGCCGGTGTACTATAGAGTGGTATCAAAAGGAGCTCTAGATTTTACACATCTGCGTATTTGATGTTCTTGTTTTCTTTTTACAAAAAAAACAAAATGTAGATTCTTAAAAAATAGATTTTGCACCTTTTGAGACAAAACATGCGGTACGGAGGATCTTAATGTAAATATGTTTTCTCACAGCACCATCGTAAGACTAATCACACCTTAATGCAAGCTGCTATATACTCGCTAAATAAATGTAGGTAAGACATTATTAAAATGCCCAAGGATGTTCCTAAAATGTTCTGCTACCTATACAAAACAAATTGAAAGCTAACGAGACAAAAAAAGTGGATAGACGCAAGGAAATGGATGGGAAAACAGAGAGAAGAGGAAACATAGAAGTCTTCTCACCATCAGTAATTATTCAGTAGAGTGGCTGTATGCTGCCGTCCTGCACAATTATAATTAATTACAAGAGCGGGAGAGCCAGAACAGCAGTAAGAGAAGAGGAAGAATCAAAGGATTGTGTTCAAGTACGGAAGACTCAAGTATGGAAGGCAAACAGGGAAAAACTGCGTGTGCAGCTTCATCCTTTTCTACACTGTACCTGATTTTGTGGCTTGAAAAAAAACAACTTGTTTTTCCAAAGATATTTCCCCATGACTGTAGTGAAGTATTTCACTTGAAGGCAAACGACTTACAAAAATATAAATGATCAATCGAAAGCTAACATTTCCTGTTATTTACCCCATGCATTTAATCAAACTACTGGATTTCATTTACTTTAACTTAACAGCGAATTTTATGTACTTTTAAATAACCTCACATCTCCCACAATCCTGAGCAAATTTTACAAAACAATTTCCCCTTGTGAATGAATTATTCTGATTAAACCAAGGCAAATGATTACATTGTGTCTTAAAATATGCTAAGGATGTTGACAAGTGAGCACTTTTCGTTATATCAGCAGTCACAGTCCCAACTGCAAGTATCATGCTAACCCTGCATAACACTCACCCTCTTCTCATCTTTGACGATGTAGTGGCGGCCATACTTCTTGGTTAGATGAGGTGCCAGAACATCAAAGCGCCTACGGAACTCAGAGAAAACCATGTGGTCAGGATAACCTAGAGGCAGAGAGGGAGAACAGAAAAGACAGCAAAAAAACTCAGAACACCAAAGTTAAAACAGCATCTGCAGCTGGTGGCAAAACTAGCAGTTTATCAGCAGCCAACAGAGAGACAAACGTATGAATGTCTATGGGACAGTCTTACATTGGGGTACTTTACAGTAACAGTCAGTTTCCAAACTGAAGCGTGGTTCTGTCATCAGCATGACATTGACCGGACAGAGTGCTGAAATTACAAATAACACTGCAAAGTAGTTACCTTGCCTGTAGATGCGCAAAGCATCTAGCAGCTTGGATCCTCGGAGCTGAGCTCTCAGGAGGCTCACATCCAAAGTCATAAGACCTGAGTCAGGGCTCTCTCCATGAGCCATACGGTAATCACCTCCTCCTACTGCCTCTAGTTTGGGCAGTAGGCAATGGACGAAGTGAACCTTAGAACGACGCACCATGTCAATCAAAGCATCCTAAAAAATAAAGAGTTTATATCAGATAACAGTTTACAGTTTTCAAGACTCCATGCAACAAAAGCTATAAAAACAGTAGACTGTTAAGCTTCAGTGCCTTAACAAGTATTAGAAAAGCAACAGAAGGGTGAGAGAATACATGGCTCACAGACATTACACTTTGAAAACAGATCAGAACACAATAGAGAATATAAATCGCTGTACATCTACACTGATGTGGACTGGACTGAGTGAAGGAACGAAGGCGCGCCGCACTGTCTGATGAAAATGAAAGTGAAAAAAAAGGGGCTGGCAGTCTAGTCTTGCAAAATGGACTAGCCTCGACAACACTGGCAACACTGGGGCATGAACTGTACCCATGGACTACGGCTGTAATCCTTTATATCGTTAGAGAATATATTTTAAATATTTCAAATTTTTATCGTGGCTACTATTCATTAACAACAACATTAATAATAATAATAATAATACATTTATCCATAAGTGCTTTTCAAAACACCCAAGGACACAGTACAATACATGAACCAAAATCAAATAAAAAGAGAAATATAAAAAAGTTAAATCTTGACAGTCTAAATGAGATGAGGGGAAACAGCAGTTTGAAACTGATGACTTTTAAATTCCCCTCCGTGAATCGCTACCTTATCGTGGTGGAGGGGTTTGTGTCTCCCAGGGATCCCAGGGGCTATGTTGTCCAGGGGCTTTTGCCCCCTGGTAGGGTACCCCAATGGCAAATTGGTCTTGGGTGAGGGACCAGACAAAGAGTGATTCAGAAGACCCCTATGAGTGTGTGATCAAGGGAACAGTTCACTCTGCGTGGGATAGGATTACCAGGGTCCTGCCCTGGAGCAGGCCGGGAAGGCTGCCCTAGGGCGAGCATCTGGTCGCCGGGCCTTAGTCCATGGGGCCCGGCCGGGCACAGCTCAAAAAAGGGACATGCCTGTACATTGGGCTTTCTCCCATTGGACAAGAGGGTTTGTTCCCTGCACCAGGTCGGGGAACATGTCCTGACTGTTGTTTGCATTTGTGTGCCAAATGACAGTTCATAGTACCCAGCCTCTTTGGAGTCCCTGGGCATGATGCTTGAGGGTGCTCCACCTGGCGACAGTGAGAACTGGAGGGCCATGATTGGGAGGAATGGCTTCTTGGATCTGAACCCAAGTCTTGTTTTATTGTTGGACTTCTATGCAAACTACAGTTTGGCTCTAATGAATGCCATGTTCAAACATAAGAGTGTCAATAAGTGCACGTGGCACCAGGACACCCTGGGCCACAGGTCGAGGATCGATTTTCTAATCGTATCATCAGACGAGGTCATATGTTCTTGACACTTGGGTAAAGAGAGGGGCTGAGCTGTCAACTGATTATCACCTGGTGGTAAGTTGGATCAGGTGGCCGGGGGAGGATGCTGGACAGACCTGGAGCGCCTAAATGTATAGTGCAGGTGTGCTGGGAACACCTGGTAGAGAAGCTGCTGCACTGATCTATGGATGCAAGGTGGTTGGTGCCTGTTGTGGTTGTAACCCCCGAACCAAATGGTGGACACCAGAGTTGAAAGGAGCCACTAGGCTGAAGAAGGAATCCTATCAGGCTTGGTTAGCCTTTATTTAACCAGCTTAAAATTTCCGTCCTGGGCCAGACAGGCAGCATTAGCCTAACTTGCTTTTCCAGTAAAGAAAACCTGTACATGCATGCGCCACACACATGGAGACATGTATCACTCCGCACGGCCTGGACTGGCTTGTGGCGCTAGCTTTGAGAAAACAAGTCTAGTCACTAACAAACATCTTTTAATTACACTTTCATCCACTTACCACTTGGAGTTTCACTTGGATACACAGACTCTTCTTTTTGACAGCAGCCACACCTGTAGTGAAGGTTTTCCTCATGCTGGTGGCTCGCCGCAGGGCAAGCTGGGAGCTGCCCTCCAGACCGGCGATGGAGCCTGACAACACGGTGGCTCCACTGGCCCGGCCCATGAACAGCGCACTGATGTTCTTTCTGCAGTGGCAGAAAGATGATAGGGTTTGTACAAATCCACATCACTAACATCATCAACCAAGAATTCATAGGACAATATAAAGACATCGATCTGATAGCATTAGCGCCATATTCTACTGTTTGGAGAGCAATATGTTAACAGGTTCGTTCTTTGGCTCACTCTGTTGCCTTATAGTGTCAAACACTCACCTTATTCCTGCTAAAGGTCTGAAATGGATTTTGGAAAGTTGCTAATTTAGAAATTGCAATTTTTTTTCTTTTTAGCGTAAATTAGTTAGCTTTAGCTGGATTATACTAAAGTCGAGTGTGCATTCCCTTTTGCAAGAGAGTAAGAAAAAATGTCCCCAAGACTTTATAGACAAAGAGCTGTTGATTTTATAACCTACAGTACAAAATATATTGATTTCATTCATGGCTGAACTGTGAATTTTAGCATTAAGATCGTATTGGAAACATTTGGCTAAAATCTACATGATAGATGTACTCTTCCACCTTGTCATAGTATAGGCTGTGTTTTAAAAGTCACTGAAGCCATAAAATTTACAGACAGACTGAAATGAGTGCATATGAACTGAAGACAAGAGAACACAGAGCCCACAAAGAGGGGGAAGGGCAGATCTGACATGACAGAAACTTGAGATAAATCCAGTCAATGCAAGAATAAATTGGGCGTTTTTTTCACAAGTTCACAAGCAGTGTTAACTTATGCAGTACAGTTCACATGCAGTACAGCACATAGTTTTATTTTCTTCTTACGTAACCACTTGAGTCAAATCCACTACGAGCAACTCCATCAAGGCATGTGAAACTTTAAAAAAAACAACAGCAGTGATGACTAATCACTCCATACATCGATCTATTAGACTGGATGATGTGCATGCATAGACAGAGTCATCATACTTCTGGGAGTCCTGCAGCAGGGTTGCAGCATTCTGGGCAGCAGGGTTGTGCTTGGCATGGTTCAACCAGCCTTGGGTGTTGTACTCCACCCAGTTGGTCCCATGGCTGTGGCCCAGCAGGAAGAGGTGGGGCTTCTCTCCTCGAAGAAGTAGATTAGCACCTGCAAAAGAATGGAAATATTCTACCATGGTGCATTAGGATTTTAATCTGTGCTGTCTATTTGTTTCTCCAGAAAGCCTGGACCGATCGCTTTAAGAGACAGCTACATATTTGAGTGTTCACCTTTGTTTTCTCCCTGTGCAGAGCCGTAGTAGCTGAAGAGTCTCTCCAGCATGGTTTCCTCTGAGCCACCTGGCTGAACAGCCTCCTCCTCCATGAGCCACAGAAGGCCTCGAGCTTCATCTGTCCGGGCCAGAGTACGAACCTGTGATGAACAAAGTCAAGGGAAAATGTCATTTGTATTTCATCTTCATGAAAAAACCCCGAAAGATCAAGAAAAGACAATCTAGAAGTCTTTATCTATCACTTTCATCAAAGGACAGTGACTGGGTACTAAAGCATCTAACAAGGCAATTATAAAATGTTTGTGTTTTTTTCGTTTTTGTTTTTGTTTTTCAAAAACAAAATAAAGAAAGTAAAACATTTTTTATTTTTGCTCTCAAGGTTAAAGGTGGCTTTGGAGCTGTAAAGTCGACTGTCAGCACCATCATCTGATGTCACCATATAGAGATGGGGGCCTGCTCCTCCTACACACCTCAGAGACAGTGAATTACCACACGGCAAATCTCCACCTAGAGTAAGCTGATGTGTCCTTACAGTTAGTTCAGCATTTTTCATAAAGACTCAATCAAGTGAATTCTAATGTCCTCCCAAACCTTCAAAGCTGAACACTACAGCAACGTCAATTATTTATTTACCATTGTTGACTGATTTAAATTAAAGTGCAAGGATAGGCCCTTTCTTTAAACAATGTCGGTCACACAACGAGTCTCTAAATCAGACTCCAGTGAGTTTTCCAACTGTGTGCTGAAAATCATACAACTCATTTACAAAAATCAAGTAAATAAAAACTAATTCTGCACAAATGCAGAATAAGCCTTCTTCAAGCAATTCTGAATGCCTGTCATTCTACTTAGAAATCAATGCTCAGTTAAGGTCCACACTAATATGTTTAGGTTTGAAAACACATCATTTTTCTCCGTTTCGGCCTTCGTCCACACTGAACCGCCTTTTTGCTCAAGGAAAACTGAGCTTTCTGAAAACGCTTTCCAAAATGGATACATTTGAAAACGCCGTTTTCATGTTGCAGTGTGGACTGCAAAATCTGAGGCTTTCGAAAACGGTGATGCATTTTAGTCATACGATGCAGTCATGTGACTAATTCAACTAAGATAGCGGACGGCATTGCAGTAGTTGTTTTGTTTGCTCTTAATTTTGACAGTCCTATTAAAGATTAATATCAGTTTGTACGTGCTCGTGCACTTTTGCAACTTTGTACTCGTGTGTTACTCACAGCAACAACAAAGAGCCGGAAAGTAATTAACGGCAGACGGAAATTACGCAGGGCGAATCGTCTTACGTTTCACGCATGTAGTACAGGAACGTGAGTGTTTTCAGTGTGGATGGAAAACTCTTCGGAAACTATTGAAAACAATAGCGTGGACGCAGAGCATCTTTAGACAAAATGCCGTTTTCAAATTTACCCGGATTAGTGTAGACGTAGCCCAATGCTAGCAAATTAGCACCCAAAGTCTAACAATATAAAAAGAAAACGGTGCAGCACAAAAGCTTGAGTGATTACTTGGATGTATGCCTTTATAACCTTCAGCTCTAAAACCACTCTTCTTGTCAGTACAAAGCTTAAATCTTGCATTGTTTAGTTAAATTGTTGAATTTGTGGGCTTAGCAGAGATCAGACTCTACATAAAAATATGTAAACCTGTGCAGACAGGTAGCTGATAGCTGACTCTTAAAGGCTTTCCAAATCAAAGAAGAGGTTTAGGATTGTGCTGCTGAAAACAAATGATGTGCTAAAGTGCTATTTGAATCACTTACAGAGATTAACAAGAAGACAACGTTGTAATTTGAACAGAGAACACAAGCTAGATGCAAATGCACCCCCTGTATTGTTTAATAAAAATTGAGTCACAGTGCGTTTCCATGTCTAAGGTTCTTCCGAGTGTCATTAGTAATGCAGCTATTTACTTAACCTAAAGGTATTGGACAGAGTCATATTTGTGTAACACGATGTGGTGCTGCCTCAAAAAGGTCAACATCATTATTTTAATTCCTCTTCAGATAAATTGTAACAATTTGTTGGTCTTGCCCTACTTGACATCACACACAAACATAGACACAAAATTATTACAATTCAATTCAACAGTCGCAGTGTGGTGTAGTTCCATTGATGGCCTGGTGGAGCATAGGTTGGCCTGTGTTGTTCAAGCTCACAGAAAGTCTTCTGTAGTTGCTGAAAATCCTTAAAGCGGGTTATGATTATCCATCTTACTGCATATGAGGGCTGTTAGCCCCGCCGTGGTGAGAATCCCTTTGGAGACATTGCCAAAATGCCTACTGTGGACATGTGGGAGCCTGAAATGTACCACAGAGCAATGGAAGGTGGAACAAAGTGAGCCAGCAGAGGCAGAGCACCTTGGTGTTCATGTTGGCGTTATTTGATCTGTACCACATATCTTAACATTGCTACAGGCTATTGGCAAAGTACCCTCTCGTTATAATGGCCCCTTTCAACCTTTCCTCACTGCTCAGATTGTTCAGGATTGGTTAACCTCCTAAGACCCGAACTCTTTCGTGGCATGCATTTTTCATTTCTCTTTGCTATTTGGGCTGATTGGGACCTGATGACTGTAAAAACAAAGAATTACGTGATTTTTGGTTCTGAAAAAAATGAGATCCACACATGAAGACATTAGTTTTAAATTTCGATAGAACAGTGGCAGTATAATATCCTCATAAGTGGATCTTATGCTGTTGTAAAATCCAAAATGTCATGTCCACATATGTGAACGCCAGGTCCTAGGAGGAGAAACAAGATAGAATAAAAAGTTCAAGCTGTTGACAGACTATAATCTAATAAACATGTGAATAAAGATTGGCTGGGTAAAAAAAGTTTGATCTACAGAGGCCCTGTGACGCTAACACCTTCAGGTCTGCAGATTCCTTGTCTCAAAAAACCAGGCCAGTTTGACAAAATGATTTTGACACACTTAGTTGTGTGTTTTTGAGTTTGTGGTTGAGCAGTGTATTATCTGGGGATGTGTGTACATAATGTGTCACTCCCTGTAGTAAATCATAAAGAGGATCAGTTGCAGAAACTTCTAAAACTCTGTGCTGCTAAAGCACCACACTCGCTTTGAAGCTGTTTCCTTACTGTTCCAGGTACTGGTTGCCTGGGTAACCATCTAATGTGTTTACTACCTAATCATATGTCAAACAACAGGATCCTGCGCTCTCATCGATAGCCGCTTCACCCATTTGTCTGGAGAAATTTATCTCCAGTGGTTATTTTGCCTGTAGTCACAGAATGTCATTTATGTTGTGTGGCCTCTGCATGCTGTGAACTGCCTCCAGTATGGATGCAGCTTAAAACATTTTAGCGACTATTTGGAGGCTCTGACTGTCTCTGGATTCCTTGAAAACTAGAACCACCAACAGCACGAACAACCACTTTGCTGATGGTATCAAATGTTAGTTATTTTGGTTGACAGAAGTTTGTTACGCTTACATAATTACAGGTTTGTTTTTCTAGTGCACTCTCTTAAAATTCAACTTATAAATAAAATACAAACCATTATATAAATCATCTAATAGATTCAACACAATCCAACCCGAAAGAAAGCTGGAATCCAGTACTTGCTTCAACTTCGTCTAGACTGCAAGATCATCTTTACAGGCCATATGCTGCAGACACTTGTGCTGCTAACAACACAGACTTTTAGTAAGAAGTGAACCAATGAGTGGAGAGAAAAGGAGACTCTTTCAAGCAAAAAAGGGAAAACACATCACAGATTTGATTCCAATCAATAGTGCTGATCTCAGACAAAATCCTAAAGGAAATAGAACAAATAGCAAGAAAATATGGAAACGCCCATCACAACAAATCAAATTAGCTGGATGGAACTGAGAAAACCAACACAGCATGCAAGCTCTTCACAGAGAAGAGCTGGCATCTGGCAGACAAACACAAATAGGAACACTGAATTTATCATCTATGTGAATTAAATATTAACATATGACCAAAAGTAGTCCAGTACAACACCAAACACCAAACTCTGTGGCCTTAATAATAAACAGAAAGTGCAAATATCACTTTTTTAAGAGCATGTTAAAAAAAAAAAAAAGAAAATTGGGAAGCGTTTAGGCTAAGTATGCTTTGAAAACTCTGCTTTTATGTTGCATCTTATTTCAGTCTCACGAGTAGAGGGGAGTTTTCTGTCCCGTATCTCGGGTCAGCTGGCTTCAGCACATATTGACGCCTGCTTTGCTAGATTAGCCATGGACCTGAAACTATTTGCACTTGCCAGCAGTGATGAAAAGAGCTATTTGCTGGCTCAGTGGTACTCTGGACTGCTCATTTGACTACAGCTTCATTTGCATTAATGTCTCCATGAATAATGACTGAAATTCCAGCCCACATAAACTGCACTTGAATCTGGACCGAAATACCTCAATGCTTCACTGACTATGAACACAACTTTAATCTGTGCTGTTAACACAGCGTATTTCTCGCGACTGGTTCCAGGTGAAAACAAAGCAGAGTGTAGTGAGGTTTGCTTACCAGAGCTTGGGTTGAAGCTTGATCAATAACTGCTACAGACAGTGAGGTGTTGGACTCTATGTCATCTAAAGCAAGCTCTATGTTTTCCTAGATGCAGGAGGGGACAGAAATTCAGGTTAGTAACCTACAAGACGTATACCAGCAGGAGAGCTCATAAAAAAAAAAAAAAATCAACTGTAGCTGTTCATCTTGAAATCAGCAGTTACTAAAGCTATAGATCGGGTTGAGTATTGGAAAAATGTATTATTACTGTAGGTTGGACCGTGCAAGTTTATCTGGAGGAAACCCACACAAGCACAGGGAGAGCATCTAAACTACACATAGAAATGCTTGAAGTCAGAAACCATCACTTTCTCAACATTTGAGTTTCCGTATCTTTATTCAAGTTTTGAAGCTCAATTACTCGTAGAATCCTCAGATCATGATGTGAACCACTTCCTCTGGAACTACAGCAGAAGTAGTCTATAAGAAATTTTCTAAACTCCAGGTATCCTGTGGATTATTTGGAGTACCGAGGTTAAATTTTTTACTGCTGTGAAGCACCAATGAACTGATCTCCAGTGCCTCTTATATCCTAAAAATTTAAATTAGTTGAAAATAATCAGTACAGGCAGGTGCCAGCAATAAATATACATCTGTGATTCACTGTATGTGATTATTATTTCAGGTGTTCTTAAAATCAGTGCATGAAACATGTATATGTTCTATCCCTCCTAAGTGTTATGCTCTGTTAGTCTAGCTGCACCTCCTTGTATCTCTCCAGTTCCTTGACAAAGGTCCGTTCATGAAACAGAGTCTGTAGCCTCTCCTGGGTGTAGTTGTGGCAGAGTTCTTCAAAAGTGGCTCCCCTCTGCTGATGAGCCAGCCGGGGGTTCTGGAAACCCGGAGTGTCAACAATCAGCAGAGAACACAGTGAGTGCTGACTAGACTTCAGGGCCCTGAGGGACACACATACATCAGCAGGCTTTAGTAAAGAAGCTGCAGGCTGCTTCATTAGTTAAAATTATATTTATATATGAATTCATTCTTATAATATTTGAAGGTAATGTTGTAAATATCATACAAAAAATCTAAAGTGCAGAGCTTATCTGGAAAGATGAATTCTTGAATGAAGTCCAAATTGAATATGAATACTGTAGTAAATGCTGACAGTTAACCTGTTAATAAGGGAGATGACAAGTGTGAAGAGCTCCGAGTAAAGTCCTGATGCCATGGCCTCCAAACACTCCAGAGCTGTGACTTTAGGGCCTGAGAGACAGAGGAGATGCACGTTTTTTGTGTTTTTCATGAGACTGAGTTCAAAAAAAGCCAAATTTTGTCTGCATCTAAGAAAAAAAATGATCATATCAACAATGGGAACCATTTTAGCAATAATCCAACATAAATGGAAATTCCAGCATTTGCAGTATTTTTACCTAAGCCATCACCTTGGCTAGCCTCGTCTGGTGGTCCCCTGAATGAGGTGGAGTGCTGCAGTCCTTTAGCCTGATGCTTAAAAATAGATGAAGATAGCTCCTCCAAGGTGCAGCCCAACAGGTAGGCCGCTTTCTGAGCCCATTCATGACGAGCAAACTGCCGACGTCCCACTAGAAGTAAAGCATGAATGAGTTCAAATTCTAAAATAAAAAGCTCGGAGAAGAAAGACAACGAAGATAGCATGTACAGTAAAAATGAAGAGTAAGTGTAAGAACACAAAACTGTAGACCAAAAATACTATTTGTACCTTCTGTTGCAAATTTAGGCAAGATTTGATTTCCTTGACACTCCAGTATCCAAATCCAAATCCAGTACAACTATCAGCTTTTTCTGAGGTTCAGTTTAGCTGATGAGACCTCCGCAGTAACTGTTAAAATATAAATTCTATTTCAACTAAAGTCCTGGCCTTCTACCTGGTAAACACTTCGCTTGGCACCTCTATTTATCCAAAAGTGATGTTCTCTGCCTTTGACAGGAGTTGTCCCAGATGTGAAAAAAAAAACAATGCTGGAAAATGTAAAAACTGTCAGTTGATATGAAATGACAACTGAGCTTAAGATCCTGCAGTAATGAAACATCTCAAGATGTTTTGACTGTTTTTGCTGTAATTCAGTCATATCAGCATCTATGACTAGAGGAGTTCACTAAAAGGAAATAAATGTTGACTTGATTCTTGTACTTGAGTGGGATATCTGTTAAAGGAAGATTTAACTGAATAATGCGAATTCATCTCCTGAATGAGAACATTTCCAGACCCCAACTACTGCCATCAACAAAGGCAGCTTTTGTGTTGGACTCACTAGAAGGACTAAAACATCTCTATTCTCTGAATGAAGGATGCTCCTATGTAGTGTCATGAGGTGTACGGTACAGTCTTGTCATGATTTACTGTATAACATCACTTTACCCCTCCAAAACACGACAACAGACTCATGAAGAATGTATTATTATAACACTACAAATATACTGTATTATATCCTGTCATTGGGATGGACAAATAGAGAAAGGCACCATTACTTTGTGCAATTTTTAATGCTGAACATTGCTGGCTCCAACAGTCAACTGGTGAATTTCTTGCAGTTGACTTAATATAAATTATTTTTACTAAAATAGTCGGTACAGAATATTTTCATATTGACACTTTGCAGCACCTACACTGACAGTACAAATAAGAGCGACTTAAATATTTTAATATAATTAAAATGAATTAGTTTTACAAATACTTAAAATATTTAAGTAGGATCCAGTGATGACTGCAGCTTAAGCACCAAGAGTCCTCTGTTGTGTGGTTTTAGCTCATCTTGTTTGTGCAGCGTTCATTCGACTGCAACTATAAATATGGAAATCTGTCAGAATTGAAAAGCAATGTAATGTGAGGCCGGTGTGTTCTGAGATATGCGACGGAGACGACAGCTAATCATGTTTAATCCTAACTCTAAGTCTGTTTTTGCACAATTATCTGCAAGAGGAGAACATCTCCACTTGGTCTGAACCCCAATCAACCCCAATAAACCGAGGAATCATGACAACACCACGCACATACAGACGATCAAAGCGACACACAGAGCCAGAGAACCCAATGGGGTCCCTGCAAGGTTACTCTGGGACATACATGGTCTGTGGTAGAGAGCTAAAACGCAAACAAGAGATCTGAAAATGTCAACGACTTGTGTGTTGTTGTTTTTTCCCATTACCTTCATCTCCATCTGTGTTTGATATGGCGCAGCATGCAAACATGCAAGTAAAAAGAGGGAAGGTTAGAGATAATAGTTTATGGATTCGTCACTGACATAGAAAAACACAAACATTAGCATTGAACAACACTGACAACACATCGTTATGCTTTGGAACACCTAGCTGAGAAAGTTAACGTGTGACTGATAGCACCCAGTGTTTTACACCAGTGGAGAGTAAATGTTTTTCAAGCATAAAGAACATCTTCTAGGTAAATTCACTGTCAGTGCAGACTACAGACTTTAAAAATGATTCAAGTCACAAAAGACTTTCTATATTATTACTGATGTCACTTTAAGGTATGTGTACATTTCAGCAAAAACATGTTAAAAAATGACTTTTACTGTGCCCAGGTTTATGTTGCAGCATCCATCGCCACCTGACATTGAACCCATACCACCCAAAAAAGAGAAGGAAACACTTCATACAGCCACCACATTGAGAGTGCAGCTATGAGGGAAAAATCAATAAATAAATGCAATCACTTACAGTTATGGTGACAAAATTTTGCAAATAAATTTAAAATGATAGTGATTGTAAAGGTGTTACATCCAAATACAAAATAAATTTATTCTGTTAAGCTCCATCTTTTTTTAGACAGCACAATTTTAAAGTTATGGCACTATTAGTTATATACAGTAAAACCTTAAATAATATGACTAGTGATTAACCTAAAACTCAATTTCCAAAAATGTTTAGATGTCATGCACATAGATAAAAACAGAATTTAAGATTTGATCCACAGAGACGTAACAACATACCTACATATGTAAAAGTTTTAGGGGAATTAACAGTGGACTGCTGGCACATTTTGGAAAACGTAACAATACTGCTGCAGTCAGCATGCTTCTGACTGAGAGCAGTACATTCATATGTCAAACATGACACCTAGTGGCTGGTGGTAGAAAGTCAACTTACTTAAAGGCATTTTTTTCAACTTCTGCAAGGAGCATTCGCATTTGATGCCTTACAGTTCACTGTAATTTGAGCGGGGACATGCTGCCTTTAAGACGGAAGTACTAAGGTCAGGGAAATGAATGCAGTGCAGGGAAGCTGGGAAAATGAATAAATTAGTTGTTGGGAGACTTGCATATAAGTATAAAACCAAAATGTAGGATATGCTGTGATATTCTATGGTTGGCTGTTATGGCGTGGTTGCTGACCCACTCCCTCGGTAGTCTGGGGTGGCTTGGAGGACTGCTGGGGAGTTCTTGGGTGCCTGGATCCCTGGGACCCTGGTGGCCGGCCTCTAGTGGGGTCAGTTGACGGTCAGCTCTGATCTTCTGTTACTTCCACCCTTCAGCTGTGAGTACCCATCTATGGCCAGCCTCCTCCTGCTGGGATGAGCGTGCAGATATCGCTGAGGTCTGTGGTACACTCGGGGACTGTTGATGCCTGGATGTCCGGTCCCGTCTCCATCTCTCTCTGGTTCCTGGGGGCATTATTGTGGCTTCCTACCCTGATTTTAAGGTTCATTTTGTGACATAGACACTTACACTCACACTGGACACTCTCATAAACGCATGACACATCACAACCCCACAAGAAGAAGAATATATCTGCATTTTTCATTTTGTTGGGTTCCAGTTGCTGTATGGTTGTTCTTCTGACAGGTGTGACAGTTGCCGATACATTGAGCATTTCTATTTGTACGCTATCCTTTTATTACGTCTTCTCCAATTCCCCTATAATCACACCATCTCCCTAGTCAAGATCGAATGTATTTGCAATCAACAGGAAGGGCGTTCCTACCTTTAGTCGCTCCTGCTGCCCCCAAGTGGTAAATGGCACCGAGGATAAGCCAGAGGGCTTTCTGCTCTTCACTGGAGATGCCCAGCACCTTCATAGCTGCCTGCAGCTTGGTGAACTGCTGCGAGGCTCGCTGCTTGTCTTCAAGCTGAAGCAGATCAAGTCAAATCAAACTTTATTGAACCCTGAAGGGAGTCTGGAGTTTTGCAATAAACAGCTGCTTTCATCCACACATTTTATTAACATCTACCATCTACTATGATTACCTTAGACTGCGGCAGGATCCCAAAAGCACTGTTCTCAGCCAGGTGGTTAAAGTGCAGCTCCGTCCTGAAGGAGAGGACGGACACTAGAAACATGAGCTCCTCGGTGCCAGATGAATGTTTAAGCTTGTTTTCAGTGTTGCATTTCTTGTTATATCAGAAGAATACCAACATTATGTAAAAATAGATCAGCAGCCAAAAACACCTGTTTTGCTTTAAGGCAACTTCTAACTCAATTGCTGACATAACAAAGATTTTTAGTGTAAAACTCCAATTCTAAAAAAGTTGAGAAGATTTGATAAATCTAATTAAAAACAGAACGCAATGACTTGCAAATCCAATGATTGCTGTACACTACAGTTCCTTCCGAGGAACGCTTTTCATAGATACTGACGACTGCAGACCAGGAAGAGTATCCCAGTCGTCCAGTGACAGCGATTTAGTCAAATCCATAAGCTTGCCCATTTTTAGACTTCGAGCACAGAATGTTCACTTGCTACCTAAAAAAGTAAAGAAATCTGCATGTGGTAGATTTTTTTCTTTGTTGTAACAATGCATCTTAGCAATAAATATTACACCACTGGAAAGTCTGTTTATTTCCCCTTAAGCATTGCCACATTTGTAAGGAAAATTCATTTGCGAGTTGAGTATATTGGCAAATCTTCTCTGACAATACCAAATGGATATTTCTGCTGTTGACACTCGTTGCCTGATTGGCACCCGATTACCATAAACTGTTAAACTGCCAATATGCCTCGTTTCTTCAGACACTGTATCTAAGTTTCTGTCCCAGTGGGAGGCATTAACACACTGCATAGCATTATCAATTTGTGTTTTTTTGACTAAGAATTTCAAGGAAATACATCACATCCTCTTGTATTTTGGTTAGAGTGGGTGAAACAGATGGGACTTCGTTTTTAAGTGGGCCGCAGCACTCTTGACTTTGGGAATGGCTGGCCTACCGAATTAACAGCTTGTACAGTCATGCTGAAAGGTATATACGGGTTTTAAAGTTACATGTGCTACCGTGACACAATGACTGAAACAATCAGTAACACTGATGTTGACGATTTGATTTCAAAACAGTTTTGCTGGCATACAGTAGTGGAACAATATTATGTCACTGCCCCGAAATTTCCAGACGTGCCTTTCTACAGGAGACAGGGAACAGGTGACAGGAACGAACATCAATAAACAAAATGACAAACACTATGAAAAAACATATTGAAACTCTACTGATCTTCCAAATCACAAAAATGTTTTTTTATTTTTAAAAACAAAAGAAAATTGAATGCTCTATGATCCTAAAACAACGGCACAAAAAAACCCACTCAAGGAGTCACCTGAGACTGCTGTCGGCTCCGGCCATCATGTAGTAAAACACGTTGAAGGTGGATTCCCCCTCAGGTCGTCTGCTCACCCTCAGTTTTTCCAACAACATTGTCTAAGAAGTAGCAACAATCCTTTATTTTTCTGATTGGTTGAAAAAAACATATGTATACTATCTTTGAAGTAAAGTACAGTACAAGCTGCTGTGTGCGCACTTATGTTTGTTACCTGGATGGAGGCAGAGGCCACCTGCCCAGCTTGGTCAAAGTCCAAGGAAACGACATGAGAGAAGTGGCTGGCATTTGTGTTTATGGTGGTAGAGCTGTTCCCAAATGCCTCCAGGATGGTGTAGACTGCCTGCCACTTCTCAGCTGTGTTACCAAAACGATGAGATGTCCCATCATTTGCAGATTCATTGCAAACTAGCCATCAATGTTTCACAAACAACCCACAATTCTGTTCTACCTGTTAATAATTCTTATTAAATACCTGAGCAGTTTGTCCAAATGTTTCTAATGCTTTAATAAACAAAGAACTGAGGAAGATTGTGTGAACTGGCTACACTGACATTTACAATATTGTGTTTAGTTTATGTTATACATGTTACATATGTCCTTACAACAGGCCCTGAATCAAACCACAGTCTGTCTTACATATCCTTGTTGGAGTAAAAAATCTCTGGCTCACACGGTCAGTTTCTTCTTCTTCACTCTAGATTTCTGATTTTAGTTTGGCAGGAACAGCATTTGAGCCTACTTGTATTGAGTGAATTATTTAAATTTAGTTTATTTAATAAATAAAAAATGATTAAAAAATATCTGATTTTATTGTCTGTAATACATAATGTCCAAAGTTGTAGAGAGTAAGGATTATGCAAAACAACAGACTGAACCCAGCACAGCTGTGATGATCTGACTCGGACTGCATGGCATTGAAAACAGAAGGAATCCTGTAGCAAAAGTCAGGCATCAAATTTAAACCTGAGCATTTATTCTTAAAAAAACTAAATCATCATCTGATAAGTTTTCTTTTTTTTCATTTAAATAGGGGCTTGTAATGATTTAAGAACCACATTACGTTGACATTTACCACAACGTTGTGATTTTTCTTTCTAACCAGGATGAGAATCCTGAGAAACCATGGAAAATTCCATTGTAAGATATTCGAGGTTTGTAGTGCTGGTACCCCTCTGTGCCCCCCATCTTTTGTGGACAAACTCACCAGAGAAGATTTTTCCTGTGCTGCCAGCAATGCAGACCAGGTACTGGACAAGATGCTGACAGTTGGTGGTTTTGCCGCTGCCAGACCTGCCCAGCAGCACGATGGACTGATCCTGCCGGGTGGTGAGCAGGTTGCGATAGGCTGACTGGGCCACGGAGTAAATATGAGGAGCTGAGTCCTCACGTCGGCAGCCTTTGAACATGTTCATCACCTTATAAGCAGGAAAAGAACATACACTGCTCAAAAAAATAAAGGGAACACTTAAACAACACAATGTAACTCCGAGTCAGTCACACTTCGGTGAAATTAAACTGTTAACACAACACTGACTGACAATCAGTTTAACATGCTGTTGTGCAAATGAAATAGACAACAGGTGGAAATTATAGGCAATTAGCAAGGCATCTCCAATAAAGGAGTGGTTCTGCAGGTGGTGACCACAGACCATTTCTCAGTACCTTTGCTTTCTGGCTGATGTTTTGGTCACTTTTGAATGCTGGCAGTGATTTCACTCTGTTGGTAGCATGAGACAGAGTCTACAACACACACAGGTGGCTCAGGTAGTGCAGCTCATCCAGGATGGCACATAGCTGTGGCAAGAAGGTTTGCTGTGTCTGTCAGCATAGTGTCCAGAGCAGGGAGGCGCTACCAGGAGACAGGCCAGTACATCAGGAGATGTGGAGGAGGCCGTAGGAGGGCAACAACCCAGCAGCAGGACCGCTACCTCTGCCTTTGTGCAAGGAGGAACAGGAGGAGCACTGCCAGAGCCCTACAAAATGACCTCCAGCAGGCCACAAATGTGCATGTGTTGGTTAAAATGGTCAGAAACA